>NDXB01000427.1:20200-37175 GCA_002631895.1 Agapornis roseicollis | reverse complement strand
AGACCACCCAACCCCCCCCCCCCCCCCCCCCCCAGGTCAATGCAGCAGCCCCCCAAGACCTGCAGCAGCCCCAGAAAGCCTTTTCCCAACTGCTGGCACCAGAACAGCATCCTGCTCCCTGGCCTTTAATAGGAAGCAAACTGAGGATGCCTTCCCTTTGATGCAGTCACGCAGAGCTGAAGTCATCTCATGGCATTCTGCTTTCCCTTTTTCCTTCCTGTTCTTCTTTCTTTCTCCCCTCCCTCCTCCTTGCTTTCAAAGCACGGGCCTAAACTGCAGCCTATGCTTGCATGCAGACATCTGCGCTGCAGCCAGCCCCAGCATGCCACTGCCAGGCTTCCCCTTTGAAGCCCTAATGGGGTTTCTCTAGCAAACTCTCCTCCTCCTGTGAGATGAGGAGTTGAGGAGGTAGGAAAGGCTTTAAATCCACTGTTTTGAAGGCCAAAACATGCCAGCACCCAGCTGTTAGGTTGCTGTGTGATGGTCCCACTGCAGGAGGTTCAGTGGTTGCTCCTCTCTACAACCCCAGCAACAAACTCCTGTTGTTGGTTGGTCACTGAGTTCCTTGGGCAAGGCATGCAAATACACATGGAAAAAATCCTTGTGCTACAGCGAAGAGCTCAAAACATCATCATAAGGACAGTGCAATTCCCTCTCCATAACTTCAGTCTCCTCTGGGAAGAAATCCCAGCATGTGGGGAATGAGTGATGAGGTGGATGATGCCCAAAGGCAAGTGGATATGGGCATAGCTGGATACAAGTGATGTATCTTGCCCACACAGAGGAAAACAAAATCCAAACAGTGTGACAATATGGCTTTAAAGGGGTCCATTTGACCACTCAATATAGTGGTGCCAAAACTCTTCTGAAAAAGAAGGTCATTTTAATTCAAATTTGAGGAGAAATGGAACAACCTCAATAGAGGCCATTGTAACAAGGATGAGGTCGTTCCCAGCAGGGTCCACTACAACTGAGCTCATCCACTGGATCTTTCCTGACTTTCCCCAGGTATGCAGCCATGGGGCCAAGCACCTCCCATGCTTCATCCTGCTCAAGGTCAGGGCCAAGCACTCACTGGCAGCAGAGACTCTGCAATGGGAGTAATGGGAGGATGTGCTCCCGAATTAACTCGCTTTATGAAATGGCCAAGAAGCCACCAGCTGGTCCTGGAGGGGGATGCAGGTCTCTCCTATGAGAGGCAGCCTTTGGCTTCTTGCAGGAAAAATGCATTTCTTTGGCATGGGAAATGCACATTTGGGCTTGGTGACCCCTCTCTCTCAGCACGGCTCCAGCAGTGAGCTCCCTGCAGAGCCCTTCCCAAGCTCTGCTTACATCCCCTCTCCAGCCATCCACATAGCAGCAGGAGGCCCAAAAAGGCAGCAAAACCAAACCAGCTCCTGATTTCCCACTGCAGAAGGGCACTCGGTGGTGGAGCTGGGTCTATGGGGTGCAGGATTTGGGTCATGGACCTGGGAACAGCCAGCAAAACCCTTGCAGAGCTGCCAAATGACCATGTAGAGCTGGCTCCCTTTCTTGGGGGCTTTGTGCCAGGAGAAGAGCATCTCCACCGTGGATAAAGCTCTCCTTCCTGTTCTGCAGGGTTGTATTTTACAAGGAGAGCTGTAGGTCCACAGGAACTCAATAGACAGCCAAAGACCAGCATCAAATCAGGTTCTATCTTATTTCAAATCACCTAATAGAGGCGTGTTTTCATCTAAAACTATCTCAAATACTAGGAAATGGTTTGTGGGAAATTCTACTGAGAATAAGGTAAAAGAGACACAGAAATAGAAATGGACATAACTGTTGCACAGAAACAATGCAAACCAAGCAAGCAGCTCCAGATGTTTGGCTAAGGAATGTTCATACTGGAAATCCTACTCCATTCCCTATGGTTTGCTAGGATATAGGCTTTGCCATCAACAACTCCATCTGAAAGAAAACTGTAGGTAAAAGCAGCTGTCTAAAGCAGCATAAATAAAAGGCAAAGATAGGAGCAGAAGGACCACTCTTCTACTAAGCAATAAATCAGACTTTGGTAGAAGCCTATCAGAAAGTAAAGCTTCCCATCCAGCAGCAACCCTTTTGTACAGAAAGGAGCACTTTGAAGGCCTTGCAAGAACTGAGAAGAGCAAAACTCATCCCATTACCTGGCAAAGCCCAGACCCAGCAACCAAACCATCCAGTGCAATTCCAAGCCCCACAAGCAGTGACCAGGCCAGGTATGCAGAGACTGGAATGACAGCCCCGAAACTGGAAGTGCTTTTACATAAGCCCAATTGCAGGTTGTGGCCACCATTAGCACGTAACTCAAGCAGTACGTTTGGTCTTCACCACCGTATTGGAGAAGCCCGAAGTGCAGTGGCTGAAGGTGTCCCTTAGCAGATGGCAGGTACTCAGTGCCAGGGCTCTCAGCATCAGCTCTGGCTCCAAGCCGGGTGTAATTAACATTTGGAGGAGCCCTTGGGTGACAGCAGCATAAAAACTCAATGAGGGACAAAGTCTGCAACTGGTGCAAACTCTAAGGTGACCTCAACCTGGGGATGCCTGGGCAGGAGGTGTCCACAGGGGTAATAACCAGGCTCTCCAGCTCAGGAGAACTGCCTGGCCCCTTGCTCCTCGCCATGCTGACTGCAGCTGGTCTCCAGAAGGTCCCATTAACTCCTTGGTCCAAAAGAAGCAACTGGCTTTGATCAAATCAACCCCATACTCAACCACTGGCACATGCATTAACTCCATGGCCCCAAAACCCCCAAATTCTCTATCTACCAATGGTGCAAACCCTCTCCCCAATATGGTCCAAACTATGAATGCACAAGATCACCACATCCAGCCGTCACATGCTGGTTGCAGAGATGGGAGTTGATGCTGACCTCCCTAAGATGAACCAGCAAGAGGCTGAGCACCAGCAAGGTCAATTCTTTTGCTCTCAGTAAAGAGTTTGCCCCTGTTCAACACTTGTAAGAACCAAACTAGCCCTGGACAACACAAACCTGGGCAACCCATGGCCAAAGACATCTACATTAGTCACCCCAACACAGCACTGAGTGCTCACCTCTGGCAACCACAGACTACCAAGGACCCCAGCAATGAAACCCTGCCTTGAACGAGCCCAAATGAAGAGCTGGGGAAGCTGCAGCAGGAGCAGAACATGGAGAAAGGATATTTGTAGAAACAAAGGGAAGAAATGGAAAGCAACCCTGCAGCTCAGTCCTGCTATACGTGGTGCTCAGCATCCGCTTTGACGAGAGGCCAAAGTGCGACGCATTAGATTCAGTGTTGACACACCAAAATGAAAAGCAATGTACAATAGGGCTTATCAAGAGAGCCAGAAGTACGAGATGAATGGGATCGCAGCAACTCAGGAAGTTATTCGAAAGGATCCTGGAGTAATATTACACTTGGACTACAGAGAAGCAATTAAAGGCGGCAATAAAATGCGAGGTGATGGATGACCTGGAGGGGACCATGTAAGATAAAGGGAAATTGCAAAGACAGAGTAGAAATCTCCTTGGTGAGAGTTACTGGAGGATACCCAGAACAGCAGAGCACAAAATGAGCAGCAGTCAAAACACCATGGGGAACCTGCCTGCTGCTTTGCACCCAGTAGCTGCATCGCCCCACGCTGCGATGCCTAATGCCACTGCTTGCAGCCTTGGTTGGGGTGTGCACAGTAAAAGTGTGACTTTGGAAGAGGCTTTTGAGCACCAACACATGCTCCTGACACACACAGCAAGATCCTCAGCCAAATACATTGGACCCTCTCAGTGCTGTAAACAAAGCCACTACCAGGAAAGCTATCTAGATGCCACTGTTCATCCTTTTAATGACAAATGCATCTGTAGCCTTCTGATAGACACAGGGAGTTACAAAGCAAAACAAGCATCTCCAGAAGAGTCATTCATTCCCCTGGAAATGGTTAATCATTATAGTTGCTGTGGAACAGCAGAGACAGGAAAACACCCAAGGTGCTGCACTGACTGGACTGCAAATGGGAAGAGAGGTTGGAGGTGCCTAGCGCTAACATCTGCTGAAGTCAATGTATTCAGTGGATGATGGCACTCGCCTTCCTCCTACACACACAGACAGGGAGGATTGATTTTGGAGCCCTGGGGACACAGAACCCCAGAGAGGTTCAAGCCACTTGCCATCAGTCACTGCCATGGTCCAAAAGCAGTCAGCATCATCCCTCACCTACAGACCTGATGGTTGTGCTTACCCACATGGCCTCAGGCTCTCAGCCCCTTCTGGGGGTGATGCACACAGGATTCAGATGCTGGCTGCAGAGAGATGGGTACACAGAGCTTGGCATGGTTTCCATGAGACCTACAATTATCCTGCTGGAGCAAACGTGGCTCTTCATCCAGAGCCTGCCCTAACCATTCCCTGTAGGAACCAGCATTTGCCAGAGGACATCCCATTTGGAACCGCAGGACAGAGCCCAGCGCCTGCCATTGCTGCTAAATGCAGGACCCCCTTGCTGTTCTTTCTACCTTCTCCCCTCCAGGGTTAAACCAGGAGCAGGCTTGATTATTTATGTCCCAGATGTAGGACATCACATAGAGATTTTCCCAGCCCTATGGAGCCTGTCTCAGCTGCACCGCACCAGATCCCACGGGAAACAAACCCCAGCCCAGTCCATTCCTGCTATTGGAGGAGAGCAGGAGCGTCCCTGGGATACCACTGCAAATATTTATGTCATTCCATAGGGGCTCTCAGCCCATGACGTGCACAAGGGCCTGGGAAAGGGAGGCAGAGACCCCCTGGCATCAGTCCCTGTTGCTCCCTGCTGCAGGCGGGCACAGAAACATGAACCCCAAGGCAAGGGCACAACCCCCAAAGCAGCACTGCCTTCAGCTCATTAATCACTGCGAGGCCCTCGTAGGCACTAAGGGAATGGATGCACCAGTTTCTTGCAGATAGAAGCTGAGATTGAATCACAGTATCTATTAGAGCCACTTTCACCCATGTTGATAAATGGTGAGTGGGACTTTTCTGCTGAAACCAAGTCAGATGTGGCCATCATCCATGGCTGGGCAATTCCTCAGTCATCAATCAATAGATAGGAACCCCCTCCTCCTTATTAAAGCCCTCAAACTCTCCTTATTAAACCATTCATTTCTGCAAATCCACGCTTGCTTGCTCAGTATTCCCATGCTTGTGAGTTAGGTTAGAAATAGGTATTAAAATACCCATCCAAGTGCCCAACTCCCCCAGTTCTCCCCTCCAGCCATGCTGTATGAGACATCCCCACCACACACGCTTCACTGCTCCAGGTAAATAACTAATGCTGCTACCAGGAGGCAGGAATCAATGCACTTCCTTCCTTTGCAGTAAATTACGTTCTGATTAAAAGCTAAATGAGCTGAACACAAACGTCAATTACCATCAGAAAACATCAATAAAAGAAGTTGTTACTGTTTAATGAGGTACCTGTTTCTTCACTCATCATTCCCCCCAGGGACACTTAGTGGAGAGGCTGCAGGTGAAGTGTGTGGCGGGATGGACAGTGCCGGGCGCTCAGCTCATGGGATGGGGATGGAAACCTGCCTTTGCACTGGTGTTTCTGTGCAATGACACACAACTGACAGCTATGGCTTATCCTGACTTGAGGGCCTAAGGAAGAGGCAGGTAAGACCGGAGTTAACCATGGAAGATGGCACAGATGGGCAAGTAATGAAGTAAAGGAAGAATGATTTGCCAGTAATGGTACCATCACAACACATCTAAGCCTCACTGGTATTGCCTTTTAGGCTTAACACTCAAAACCCCTGCAAAGTGCAATTTCCCTGGGTTTCCAAGGCGCTTTGCTCAGCTTTAGCTCACACAGGGGCTTTAAAGAACATCTCTCTCTTTGTAAGGAAAAGATGAGCAGAAGGCATGACACATTAAGGCAGGAAAGAGCAAGAGCTGTCATTAGTGGGGTCTGAGCTTTGCAGCCTGCTTCATACTGCGGGATAATACATTGCGGATGTCTTAAATAGCCATCAGGAGTTATCTTCACACTTGGAACAAGACCAGCAAGAAAAAGCCATTAATACAGAATACAGCGTTGACTTACTTGATACAGAATTGACTTAGTTGAATCCCCATCACCCCCTTCGCTTTTATACCAGGTATTTGAGGTTTTAGAGGATTCTCATTCCTAAATCAGCTTCCTTTTATGCTGCTTTGCACAGCAAAGAACAAAGAATACTTAGTGCTCTCATAGCACTTTGCATCCAGAACCTGAGAGCTTTGCAAGATGTGCAAGGAAAATGCAACTTGCACATCTAATAGCAAAAGGGAAAGGTTAGGAAACTTGCTGAGGCTGAGCAGCTCACTCAACAGACTGTGCCTGAGTGCCCCTCAATGTGCCATTGCCTCATACCTGTCATTTCAGCTGTAAAAATGAGCATGATGTCAGAGCCTTGGAATGATAGTGGGAATTCAAGATCAAATAACAACACAGACAGCAGAGGAGATGGATTATGTGCTCGGTTTGGGGATAGGGGCACTGAGCTGGTGGTCACGGTGCCCTGGTTATATTTACTCTGTATAAACTGGATTTATTCATCCAGTTTTAGCCACAGGTCACAGCACAAAGCAAATATGAGGGGAAAATTGCTCATTTTAGCCTCGATGCAGCTCCCTCTTAAAAATGCAGGGCATAAACAATCCACCATCATCTGTAAGTGAAATCCTCATACCTGAGGCCTGAAGGGAAGGTTAGAAATGGATGATTTCATCCAGGTCCCAGTAACCACTTTTCCTTTCCCTCCCTTCTTGTTTTCACGGGTGATGATTCGTGGAATCAAGGCCATAGTGCAAACCTGATCAGTTCAGAGCTCGTGCAGAAGACATCTGAGCCAGGCTCGGGGCTAAGCAGCTATTTCTCAAATGACACAGCAGCAAACAAAACAGATCTCCATTCTATCCAGAGCTAAATCCATTTCACTTCCAGTCCCAGTAAATCACTGCTCCAGCTACACCAACTGCACTGAAGAGTTTTTAACACCCTCCCTAACACACTGCTGTCACCGTATAGCTTGAAACACTACAGACCTTGGTGGGGAAGCTGAGGACAACATTACCTGAGATGCTTGCCCATAGCTAACCACCTGGATCCCATCTTTCACCCATCTTCTTAGTGGAGCTGCAGCCTAATAAGTGCAGGCACCCACAGAAGAATGGGCAGGTTAAGCTGGACTTCAGGACAGGGTTTTGCTAGGCTGCTTTGTCAACCCTTCTATGAGCACCAAAAAAGCTTTCCCTCATAGAAAGCAGCAGGACGGGGACCAGCAAAGCCAAATGCTCCCTGTGTATTTACTCCAGGCAGCCTTCAGGGGCTGGAGGCAGTTCCATGGTACATCCCCAGGGCAGTAAGAGCTGGTGCAACAAAACACCTTGAGGTCACAAGGGAGAAAAAAGCCACCTTTGCTGAAGAGGCTTCACCTTCTCCTCTTCCCTGGCTCTGCTCCGCACTTATCCTGAGTTCAAGTCCTCAAACTGGAGGAAAACCTGACTCACTCCCTATCGCAGTCATCACTCATCCATACATGTGGCTTTGGTCTGTGGAAAAAGAACCCGCTTTAATTTTCCAGTGGTTTATGGCCAGATATTCCTGCTGGCAGAGAGAGCTGTGAATTTTTTATGGGGGCCCTTTGCTCCTTACACGTTTGTGTTTTCAGCTCCTTTGCCTGGAACGACTCCCATTGGAAACCTGAGCGGCTGCAGCAAGGATACAGGGCATCAGGGCAGCTCTGTCCCACGCCATGCCGCTTCGGTACAGCTTTCCCCATTCACTGGACAGACAGACGTCACCCTGGGGATTGAGAGCACCAACCGCTGCGCCCGGAGCCGAGCTGCTTTCCAAGGAACAGGCCTGGCACCTTTCCACGTGGCACGAGGCAGGATGATAAAACATTGCCCAAGGGCACAGCCATGGGGAAGAAAACACTTGTTCAAATGTCCCTGATCCTGTGCAAGCACCCCTTTGGACTGGTGCTGGAAAACTTGCTTGGTCCGAGGTTCCTGGAGAGCAAGCCTGCCTTTTCTAACAAGCCCTGGGGTAATGGCTGGCTGGATCTGATGTTCTTAAAGGTCTTTTCCAACTGAGTTGATCCTGTGATTCTATAATAAGCCCCAAAGGTTTGCAATAGCTGCACAAGGCCGTAAGCACAGAGCGCAGTATCTATGGCCACCACTCAACACAACATCCACATGCAATGGCATTTACTCCACCTGAAAGCTTCCCCAGCAGACAGTAATCCAGCAAGCCTCAGAGCAGAGCTGGGTGGTTGCTCTCTTACAGCTCCATTGGTGTTCCTGGAGATGCCACACGCTGATGCCATGAGCTCATCCCAGCCCCTTGAGGAAGGGGTGCTCCAGACATGGGTTTGGTTGAGCTGTGCTGTACATTTGGGATGGGACCAAATCCAAATCCTGACTTCCAATCCAGCTCACCCAAACAATTCCCACTCAGTCAAAGCACTCCAGGCTCCAGCTGGAGTTGTTGCCTTGCTGCTGGCTTGAATTTGCTCGCTGGAATAAGCATCCCCTGAGCTGTGCGAGCCCAGGCCAGCTTTTTCCTGGCCATACAGCCCAGGATGTGTTTACCCAGGGCTCGGAAAAACAATTCAGCTTTTATTTTAGCTCAGAGACCAAGGGGTCACCTTTAAGCTGAGGGTGGTATAAATAGAGACTAATGGAAAAAGTAATGGACAGGGAGTCAGGGAAGCGCTCTCTCCAGGAGGGAGGAGGAAAGCAAGACCCCATAACCCCAAGCAGACACATATTTAATAGAGCAGGTTATAAGAGGGACCAGGGTCAGCCGGTCTGTTCCACCTCCATATGGATGCAGGCAAGTTGACAGCTGCATCCACCTCCATATTGATGTATATTCATGCCATGGGATGCAGCAGCAGGCAGAGCAGAGCAGGGGCTGGAGCACCTCCCATGTGAAGACAGGCTGAGAACATTGTACAGCCTGGAGACAAGAAACTGCCTGGAGACCTCAGAGCAGCTTCCAGTGTCTGAAGGGGACTGCTTAGCGAGGGACTCTTCATCAGGGACTATAGCAATAGGACAAGGGGTGTTGGATTTAAACTTAAACAGAAGGGACTGAGGTTGGATATAAGGAATAAATTCTTCCTGTGAAAGTGGTGAGGCCCTGGAAGAGGCTGACCAGGGGAGATGTGAATGCTCCATCCCTGGCAGTGTCCAAGGCCAGGTTGGACAGGGCTTGCAGCTGCTCTAGTGGAAGGTGTCCCTGCCTGTGGCAGGGGGCTGAAACTGGATGAACTTTAAGGCCCTTTCCAACCCAAACCATCCTGTGATCCTATGCTTCAGTATTAGGAGTCCGCATTTCCATGCTTACACTGGCACGAGCTCCTTCACAGCCCTTAGTACCAAGAGAAACGTGTGGGGAGATGTGCATAAGCTGGTACTGGGCAGCGGAGGGGCCTCAGGTTGCTTTGATGAGGAGCAGATCATACACTTGGCTGTGGCTCACCATGAGTCTCCCAGGGCAAAAGGTGGAGGAGAACCCAGCTTAGTCACAGTGCTTCGGAAAGGGGAAACCTCAGAGGGGGAACGGGGCCCCTGCCTGAACACATGCCCGTCAAAATGAGTTTCTCCAGTTTCCCATCTCATTGCCCGATGGGGGAGGAGAGGAAACGATCTTATTCTCTTTAAGAAAAGGAATAGGGATATAGGAGCATGCTTGTGCGGGTTTAGCTACGCAGCACCGTGTCTGTATCGCAACATGGGACATCCATCCTCAGGCTGCAGATGGTGGTGATGTGGGTTCCTGTTGTCCCCAGGCCATGTCCACACACCACTGCATCCATTCCACCCTTCCCAACACAGTGTAGAGAGTGCTATGGAGCACACCACAGACCAGGCTGACGCACTCTGAGCATCCCCATGGCTTTTCCTCAGCAAAATTAAGAGAAAAAGCAATTTCCCCCATTTTAAATACTGTTGGAGGCTATTATTGAGGAAAACATCCACAGGAAGCAGCAGTCAATAACTCGATCCCTTCATACACTCTTACAGGAAATTAAAGAGCCATTATTAGCAGTAAGCACAGCAGAGCCATGCCTGCAGGTCCCAGCTTGGACTGGATGGAGCCCTGCTCCATCACACCAGTCACATCACACCTATGAATGCTCCCTTCCCCAGAAAAGCTTTCAAATGCCATGTGCAAGTCAAAAGGAGGCAGGAGATGGGTAAAAGCCTTGCAGTTCAGCAGCAGAGACCAGAACCCATGAGTGAGCTCTGGGTTTGCTGTCTCCAGGAGGGAAAACCAAGCATCACAAAAGGGCAGGGAACCAATTTTATCCTTGTGAGGCAGAAAGCGTTCCCGGTGGGATAGGGTCTTTAACACAGCATGTCAGAAAGCAGGAATAATGTGCAAAGCAAAGTGCTAACACCCAAAGTACTAACTTGGTCATGCTGGAAAGGCTGATACGGTGCTATCAAACTATGACCTCTGAGCAGGTCCTCTTGGTCCAAAGACACACAAGCACAGCAGTAACCAGGAGGCTTTTTCCCTGGCACTCAAGGAGAAGCTTCATGCTCCTAGTAGAGTGGTTTTCCAAGCCAGCAACAGTTACAGAGGTGTGATGAGACCAAGGTACTCACCGGTTTGGGGCAGTGGATGTACCTAGCGAGACTGATGATCAAGTCATGAGTGATTGGATCCACCAGGTTTCGAAAGCTGGCATATCGATAGAGGACATCGTCCAGAGAGGTCGACTCCATTCCTAAATCCTATGGAAAACAGGGTAAAGGAGAGCTATTAGATGTGCATAGGGAGGATACAGTGAGCCTGAAATTGCAGCAATGGAAACAGGAGGATAAACGATGTAGGGATTTGGGAAGAGCAAAGTGCTGGACTAGATTGCCCGGGGAAGGGGTGGAAGCTCTGCCATTGGAGGTGGATAAGGATGTGTCAGGAAGAGTCCAGATCGAGCTGATCCTGCCCTAGGGATGGATCAGACCTCCTGAGGCCCCCTCCAAGACTATTTCCAGTGATTTGCAATCCTTAGTTAGGAAGACTGCTTTTTTGCAGGAGATGCCCAAGGGAAACTCCATCTCTTTCAGGGAGAGAAACCCTCTCCTACCTAACAGCAGTGTGGATGTTACCTTCCCAATCTGGTAGAGCTCAACATTAGGATTAAGCAAACATCAACCGAGAGCTGGATCTGGCACATGATCATAAGGCATCACCAGCAAACACCACGTGAAGGAGCCAGTTGTGGGGCTTGGTAGAAGCAACTCTGCACACACAGCTCTCAACACACTGGGATCTTGGAGGATCAACCTTACCACTTCTCCTTGAGCATCTCAAAGCTGTGGCAAGTTTCTCTTCAGCTACAACCAAAACACAGAGCCAACAGAGCAGGGAATTGCTGCTGCTCCTTTCTCACATGAAGCATTCCCTCCTCCCTCCTGGCACGCATCCTTCTATGCACAGATGTCTTCCTCAGCTGCTCCCTAACCTCCCTGCCACACCAGCATTGTCTCTTTTCCACCACATGTCATATTTCCAAGCCGCTCAAGGCTGAACCTTGGCCGAGGCCAAGGGATGAGCTCATCTCCAGTTTAGTAACTTCACACCCGTTCATGCTGTCGGCAGCGAATCACCAATCACTGCCTTCGGAGCAAACGCCCAGCATCTGGCTCCAGTCTCTTGGGGTTTTCCAGCACGTTCCCTTTTCCTAGGGGAGCTTTACCTGGCCAACAAGGGCCATTTGTAAATAGGAAGGGTTTAAAATGATGGTATTTAGGAGCCGTGGCTTTCTTGGTGTAGGCTGGAAAGGTGATTTCCTATGGTGCACCCAAACCCCTGCACCACGCTGAGAGGACGATTCAGAGCAGCATATTCCCAGGCACAATTATCCTGGTGAGGAAGCCATTGCTAATGCAGGATTTGGGATTAACAGCACAAAACAAGCAGTGAAAGGAATGCAGAGGTGACTGAACACAACCCAAAAGCTGCCAGCCTTAGGCAGCTCCCTTCAACTTGAGCTGAACCTGTCTTACCCCCCTGTGTCCCTCACTGAGTACATCACCTAAAGCCTTGCTTTGCCAGGCAAGATTAAGGAGTAGGAAGAGTTTATCCCTTTGGAGCTGAACAGGAAAGCAGAATCTCATTCAAGTCCTTTTGCTGCTCATCCTCTCTGCCGTCACCAGTGACCTTCCTGCAATGTGATTTGTTTCCAGCTTTAAGAGGCTGAGGGAAGGCCAAACCACTCAGCAAGTCCTTGGGGATGGCTTACCCACTGGAAGCAATGCTTCTTTTACAGCAGTTCATTACCTTGTGGGTTACAAGCACCAACTATGATTTGAAGCATTAATACACTCTAAGTATGGTCACTTCTCATGCCACCAACTAGCTGCCTTCAGCCTCCACAGGAGGAAGCTTCTGTAAAGGTATCAATGTAAAGCTTTTTGATTAAAAAACCCTAAACAAAACATACACATACAAAAAAACCCCAAACAACAAAAAAAGTGAAGGAATAGAAGTTTAGATCAAAGAATTCCAGCAGTAAAACGTAATGCCTTCCTCCATGGCAGCCAGCAAATGAGACTCCCCAGCCACAGCCAGGAAAGGCATAAGAGAGCACCAAACCAGGTGAGAGCTCAGGTAGGGTCAAGTCCTGCTGCCCTGCAGAGCTGATGCTGTGCTAGGTGCTCTCTTCAGCCTGGGTCCCTTCTGCAAACAGCAATCACAGAAACAGCCCTTCCACCCAAAAACCAGCCCAAACCAAGAGCTCGGCATTGACTTCCCCAAGACACTACCCATGCAATGCCATTTTCCCAGTCAGAAGGGAAAAATCAGTGCAAGCAAAGCAGCTGGGAGCTGTACCCCAGCTCATCCTTCCTTAGTGCCAGATAAAACAACCTGTTACTCCCCTTCTGCTGCCTGTTCAACTGCACCCCAACAGCTAACAGCTGAGCAACCAGCTCTTGATGCTCCAAGTTGGGTTTCCAGGAGGTGCACCACGGTGTAATACCCCCCTAAGCCACAAGGAGCCATAAACAGCAACAAATCAAACCCATTTTCACCTATTAAAGTATTTATTGCTGCAAATTGATTTGCAACTAGAGGAAAATCCAGCAGGTCCATGTGAGAAGTCATAGGAGGAAGCAGGTTATGTTGCTGCTTCCATTAAGAGGCAGCAAAGGCAGTTATAGATGCGCAAATGAGGTTACTGTGTAAAAAGCCACCCCAAGCTCCTGCAATCCCAACTGCTCATAAATAACCTGATAGCTGCTATTTTGGCCAGCACCTCCTCCAAACCTGCTTCTTATCTCTATTAATAGCCAGGGCAGCCCAATGGATTTCCAAGCAGAGAGGTTGGTGTGATAAAGCATGAAGGAAGAGGAGCATTAATACTGTTTGCAATCAATCATCTGCAGCAACTTATCTGGGCAAAATGATTTTATGAGGTGAGCATTAGCACCGTGGTGGGTAAGGGCAGAGCAGGGGGACAGGCATGTGAGATGTGACCCAAGCACAGTGTGGGGTGCTCAAAGGCTGTTTTGCTTGATAGAGGACACATTTAGCTGCTCAATCCCCCAGGCCTTGTGAAGCCTGCCCTTGGAAACAAGCAAGCAAAGTCTTTCTTGGCTTTGATCTTTAGGATGTTCGACTCCATCGCAAAGCCTCTGATGTCTGGTTGACTTATGAGGTTAGTAAAACACCGTAAAACTTAGTATTTATGGATTTCCCAGCTGCAATTGGATTCTATGCTTCTATGGCTGGCCACCATGCCTAGAAGCAGCCTCTCCCTGTTTTGCACATGATAAGCCCTCCAGCATCTGCTTCACAGCTAATAAATTTGGTGCTGCTTTACTTTCCTATAAGACTGAGCAATGTGGAAGTGAGTTGCTGGAAAGGTTATCTGCCTGATGCACTTCTTGCAGCCCAACAGCTCTGGTCGTTCCTTGTATACCCTCTATAAACCATCCATTTATATGGTGCAATCAGGGGGGTTATCAGGCTATAAACAGCTTAATTCCTAACTGGATGTCCTAAGGAAACAAGGCTGAAATAGTCACACAGTTCATCCATCTCCTCCTCTTCCCCTTTTTAACACAGGAACCAATTTCATGGGTAGAGAGAGGAGTAAAGCATCTGAAAGTGATGAATTTAATGATGTTCCAACAGGCTGTGGGTAAAACCAGCCCTCAACAACACAAAGATAGCCAAGGTTGCACCTTTAGAGAGGGAAGGCAGCACTCAGCATCCACACATGGCTCGGCTGTGACTGGGCAGCCAGAGGTGGGACCAATACATCTGGATGGAGCATCACAGAAGGCACCCTGGGAACCTCCAAACAAACCAGCAATTGCTACTGCAAATTCCACATCTCATCCACTAGCCTGGCACAAAACTGGAGTTCAAATATGTGGGATAACTTCTGTTTAACAGAGTTAATACTGGGTTGGAACCAACTATTGCACATTTAAGCCTGAAGTGAGGGTACAGTTATAGAATACCCAATGTTTCAAGGAAGGAGTAAACATTTCCTTGGCAGACTGACTCAAATAATAAGTGGTGGCAGCTTGGACCCCCTCCAGGAGGCTGGAATTAGAGAAACTTGGAGAGGCAGATTAATGGGCAGAGATATGATGCCACCATCCTGATAATAAACAACTGTGACTAAGGGATTTGCAGTAGAAGGCACTGTGTTAGTTTGAAACTGTGAGGCAAATGCATTTGTCCCAACTGGAGTTTGGCCAGACCACAGCTAACAGGCTTCTTCAGGAAAGTGCTTATGGATATGAATGAGAACAGACTCAGCTTCCCATCCCATCCTGATTCACAGAGCCAGTGGGATCCCAGTAAGGAAGAAGCTTGGAAACACTGTCAGGGGAAGGCGACTCCAGGATTTGCTTTGAACAATCCAAACAGTTTAGATCCATCACTGCCTTTAACACAAGCTCGCAAAGTGTTATTTACACATCCCTTCTAAACCAGCAGGACCTGCCTGTATCTTGGTTTCCTCTCCAAGCCAGGCTATGCACCAGCCCCAGCCTTGACTGTGCTGTGCTGATGGCTGCCAGCTCCTAACTGCATCCCTTCACCCTGTCACCCCACATGCAAAAAGGACTTCATTTCCCTTGCAGAAGTCCGAGATCTCTGTTGGAAAACATACCTACACGGCAGGATACATCTCGTCTCCTGTCAGGTGAGGATCCAGACTTGTCACCTAAGCTCAGTCTACTGTCAATTCAGACAGAGACTGTGATTCATCCTATTCTAAGACAGCTGGGCTGAGTCAGTCTCTGGCTGGGGCTGTCTCAATCAGTTACTAGCCAAGAAAAGCCCATCAAATCAGTTTACCCTAGACATTTCATGTTTAGGCAACTGGAGCAGGAAAATCCCACTGTCCTCACCTTTGTTTTCCAGCACAGCAAGCGCAGAGCTCTGCATGGCTTTGGACCCACTCTCCCAGGCAAAGAACAGCCCCATCTGTTCTGCAGCTGATCGCCCATCTATACCAGTCACATTCTGAAGTTCTGCTTTAGGCCCCCCACTGCTTTGTTGGAGGCAGTTAGGAGCTCAAACAACTCTTGTCCTTGGAAGGTGATAGGAGATGACTTATGGGCATTGAATACCTTTATGCGTGCATACAGATAATGTACTGTGTTGTGTTCACATCTTCACACACATCTTTATATCAGGTATTTATAGGAACAAAGGGATAAAAGTCAGAACCAAGATCCTTGCAGGAAAAAGGCTTCCAAGTAGAAAACAAAGCTGTCAGATGGGGAGGAATCACTCTTCTTCATAATTTCCACTGCCTGTTGGAGACTGCCCCGCTGTCTGAGCACACAGGCAGGGAATGATTCCCAATACAAACCCTGCATTCACGAACACCTTCCCCTGTTTGAAATTACAGCAGAGCCTCCATGCACACGCTACAATTAATGGGAGTCCTTAGAGAAACATCGAGTCTGAAGCACTTAGTGCAACCTGCTCCTTATCCCCCACCTGCACGTAGAGCATCCCATTAACAGCAATGAGCCAAACGCCCTTGCTTTACACATCCCTGCAAACACCTCTGCTAATGGATGTGCTAAGAAGGGAATCCAACAATCATGGTGCATGCGGTACACGCTGCACAGCATCAGGGTTACCCAGCTGAGACCTGAAGGAGCACACTGGGAGAAGCTGGGTTTTCCTAGAGCTGAGGTTTGGTTGATGCGTTGGACAACCAAGATAAACCTGTGGGAACGCAGCATTCCCTGGTCCTGCGCTGGGGACCCTCTTTACTAACAGAAGGAATTGGAGCATGGGAGCCCTCACCTCTTCCTTTTCCCTCCTCCAACCCAGCCCTCACTTCACGGATTAACACGACACAGCCTGGCCCTGGCATTAATCCTGCTGGACCAGCCTCTGGTTAGTGGGAAAGGAGGATTTATTGTCCTGGCCCACTTGAGCCCCAGCTCCTGTTTCCAGCAGCTGCCACCATAAGAGATTTCAGGAGGAGGTCAGCGTGGGTCTCCTGATGCACAAGGGTGCAATCCTGCCCTCTCTGAGCACAGTGTGTTTAGCTGTTCCCAGTGATCCCAATGCAGAAGGAATTGCAAATCACGGCTGCAAAGTCACATTTGCTTTTCTACCCATTGAAAACGCTGGTTTCTGCAACTGCCCCCTCCTCTCCCCAGCCAGGATTTGCTGTTACAACCTAACTGTGGGAAAAGGAACCTGATTATTCCAGAGATGAATCAGGGCTGTGTTATCAGCGCTGCCAATACCACTGAGACGGGGATTACCTCCTCCTACCCGATACATGGGTTTTGTTTTGATGTCCAGCTGTGTCAAGCAGCGAGCACAGGGCCAACCATGTCCTGCATCATCCACAGGCACTGAAATTCCCAGGCACATCACACTGGTCCTGCAGCATCAGTAATGACGTTATCGTATCATGGGGAAACCTCCCGGACAGCTCCCCCCCCCCCCCCCCCCCCACCC
>NDXB01000427.1:0-20134 GCA_002631895.1 Agapornis roseicollis | reverse complement strand
ACCTCCCGGACCCCCCCCCCCCCCCCCCACCTCCACTGCTCCAAAGAAATCAATCCGTTCCTGCACATACAAGAGCCTGCAATCCAATAACTGCTATCTAAAACCTGGTTTCACTTCCAAGCCCTGGGCTGATTATTATTGCATTAGCTATGGAGGGATGTATTGTTACTGCCCAGTGAATGTTAAGCTTTGCTTCAAAGGGACTGAATTTAGGTGGTGGGAGACTATACAAATGCTTTGACAATTGCTTTGGGATCCTTCAAAGCTGATGGGTGCTAGGGCAAAACCTGAGATCTTATTGATACAAGTGTTAGTGAAACTAAGCACCACTGATCCCTCAACAGAGCCCTTTTCCAGAGTAGGTTATTCAAGGGGAGTAATTTAAGACATCTTTGAGAAGAGAAACATTCGGTTAAGTCTTCAAACTGGCTGAAGGATGTGAATGCTACAAAAAGATCATTTCAATGGGCAAATTGCAGCCGCCTCTCATAAAAATACATCAAGCGCTTTTTTGGGCCATTTTATACCACTTCCGAAGCCTGGGCCAGGGGAGCACAGGGACAGAAATGAGTTTGTATAGACAGTGGCAAAGGCAGAGCCAGATGCTGCAACAGGCACCACTGGTACTACCCGAAGGACACCAAATATGCTCCAACGCGTTGCTGTGCTCTTGGGCTGCCATCAGTACCCCTGGAGAGCAAACACAGGGCTGAATCTAAAGGTGAGATGTTTTGCCATAGCCAAAACCATGCCCCTGTAGGCAAGGCAAAGGGTATGCTCCTTTCCCATCATAGCCTGAGCACCCATCCTCTACACAGGCACCCATGGAGCACGTGTGTCTCCTGTAACACACGCAGCACTGGAGTTACTCTTTCCAGCTACCTGGCTGCACTTAGCACATGAATCTAGCTGTGTACCCTGCAAGGAGACATGCACTAGAGATCTGGCACTTTAAAAGCTTAGAGGGAACAAGATACAGGCAGATTTGGACTCAAAATAAGAGATGAAAACCCAGGGTTGAACTTGACATTGAACTAAAATCTCCCTGCTCCATTTCTGCATTAACACTTGCTCTGACTTAACCACACCAAGCATAAAGCTCTTGGTACCTTCTCAACACTTAAAAGAGGCAAACCAAAGAACCCCACAGCACTCGACTGGTTTTCTTACTGAAGACAGACAGAGCAACAGGAATGGAATCGAAATAAAGGTTTCCACAGCTTCTAACAGCTTGCCAAGGAGGCCAGCATCACACGAGTCATTAATATGGACACCGTGGATTTCAATGCTTTCATTTGCAAATCCAGCACCACCATTAATCTCAAGCACGAACAAAGTCCGTTAATAAAGCAGATTCATGTTAATGGGATTCAAAGCAAGTCAATCCATAACACACTTGTATGCTAGAATAATCTATGCTTCGCATAATAATTATGGTAACTGTAATGCTGTGTGCTTATATGGAGACATGCTCAAGACCAGCCCAGGCCACCTAATGAGCTTAGGCTTATTCTCCCAGTGGGATACAACCAGGACTGGGGCTGAGCAGCCGAAGCAGAAATACCCAGCAAGAAATGCAGATAAGCACATGTACACAGGGGGTGCAGCAGGGAGAAGAACTTAGGAGGGGGTATTAGATGCAGAGGGGTGGCACTCTGATCCATGAGATGGAGGCGAATCCGATGGACAACTGAGCAGCTCATTGCTGCAAAGGTACATACAGATGCAGGCAGCCCCCTCATATATTTAAAGGCCTGGTCCCCAGCTCTGGGGCAGTGTGAGCTTACTGAACTAACCCTGATAACCACACCACTTAGTCCCTCTCCAAGGTGAAATCAGTGAGGGAAGGGTAAGTATTCCTTACACCACTGAGCAGCCGCAAGCGAGGCACTGTATTAGCCTATAGCCATCGGGTGCCTCACGCTCAGCAGCTTTAAAAGGTGAGAGGAGGAACAATGTCCCTTAAAATCCCTGCTCCAGCCCCTCTGATCTCACCCTGGGTGCCTGCCCCTAGAGTACATCAGCCACTGGTGGGACCTTGCCTGTTCTCCAGATGCATTTACTGATAAGCACTTATCCCAACTCATCCCCTCTTTCCCTTAACCACTGTCCTTGTCATCTTTGATTCCTCAAAGCCAATGTGGGTTATGCAGAGAATCTTCCCTTGAACAGACAAGAGAAACTGAGTCCAAGCAAGTTAAACCCACGTCCCCAGACTCACATCTGCTGCCTTCTGCCTTTAACATCCACATTTGCGAACACCTTTAGTTGCGAGGCCGTGATACTGCTCTCCTCCTCCTTCTCCTTTGAGATATCTTCCCTCAGGCTTGCCAAGTCAGAAAACCACTTAAATACCTGATTAACTACAAGCACATGTTGAAGTCCCACTGAAGCCAAAGGGTTTTGATTAGCAGAGCACTTAATAAAGGTCTTTGCTAAGCAAAACATCTTCCCTCCTCTGCCCTTTCCACCCCAGTCCCTTCACAGCAGCACAGGGTACAACCTGAGAGGTGATGGCCAAGACAAAGCATGAACATCAATGAGATGCAACTTCACTGCTCAGTGAAAGAGCATTTTGCACAGCATCAGGCAACAAGATCCCAGGAGATGCAGGCAATTTGCAGGCTGGGCTGGGCAGCTCTCTGCCCTGCTAGAGCCAGTGTTTCCAGTAAGTGCTATTAAAACCTCCTCTTCGTTTCACCACACATCACTGCAGAAAGGCTTGAGGGTGATGGTGGCTGCTGGCCTCTCTGATCCCCAGGGGCTGGCTGGGATGTGACAGATTAACCTCCACATGGCCAGAGAGCCCCTGCACTTGGGCAAGAAGAGAAATTCATCCCAGGTTTCATTAAGGATGCTGAATAGACACAGATAATACACAGCCTTTCTGCTGTGCTCTGCAACTCTTGCCCTGTTTGTAGGCTCTGGGTCCTCTACATAGGATCATAGAATAGCTAGGGTTGGAAAGGACCTTAAGAGTTCCAGCCCCCCCAAACACCTCCCACTACAAGTTTGCTGCACCCCCAAACCCACAGCAGCACCCCCAAGCCAGGCTGGTAGAAGCAAGCACATCCCCTCCAGCTAGAACAGGCAGCAGTACCTCTTTGCAGCAATCAGAGGTGTCAAAGGCCCTGTGCCCTGCTTAAAAATGAGACTATTTCTGCTTTGTTTGACACTCGGGGCCATTAAAGCTGCTCTGGTTGATATTTCATTTCTCAGCAAAGATGCCAGCAGCGTGCACCAAGAGAACTCAGGACATAAACCATCACCCTGTTCCGTGAAGGAAACGCAGCACATGATGGCTTTGTGGCAGTGCAATGCCCAGCAGACAGCAGCATGCTATAGCTGACACTGGTGTGTGATGATAACCACACCTTAGGTTCACTTTACAGCAGACAGCTTCCACTGCTGAGTCATGGCAGGTTTTAGTGCAGGCTTTTGCTTCTCATAGCTCCCAACCTGACTGGGAGCTTCCTTCCATCACTGACTCCTACCCAACCTCCACTGTTGGGGTCCGAGAGGGGCCACCACCCAGTGCCAGCAACAAGGTTGGATGCAGCCCTAGAAGAGGTTAGGAAGGTAGAGCAAAGAGTCCCTGCTTGCATGAAACAGACCCTGCTGACCTATCCATTAGCTATCCAGGCTGGAATGAGCCAAAGGAGCTTCCACTGCAGGATAGAGGTGCCCAGCAGGGTGCAGGGGTTTCCTTCTTGGAGAAGGACAGTGAGGGACGAAAGAATGGAAAGACTGGTGCTTCATTTGGGTTTCTGGCAATGGTTTTCTCCCCAATGGCAAAGCCTGTCCTTCCAATGAAGATGCTGACATAAACCTCCATGGGATGCTTCCAGGATGAAGGCTTCTAGCGTCCAACATGTCAGCTGGCCAGGACAACCCCCAGGTCCTTTATCTTAATGCTCTTCAGTCTTCATCCACAGAGAAGCAAAGTGGTTTTTCAGGTAACACATTGCCTACCCAGTCTATCAGTACCTGCTGTTGGCTTTTCCTTCATTTATCCTACAGCAAATCCTTCCTCCTCCTCCCCCAGTTCCCGGCGCCCATTGTACCTATGAGTTCTGCTCATGTAGTCCGCAAGGACAGCCAAACCTCCCCTTACACAAACATCAGCAGAGCACTCAGTGAGAAGCCTCTGTCTCCATGCCCTGAGCTATTTCCCTATTTCTTTACAATGTGACACCATTCCAGGAAGCATCCCTAGCCAGGAGGAGAGGCCTGGAATGCCAGCAGTAACAGAGTACCCTGCTAATCCCTCATCCTCCTCCATGGGCTGTTGAGGTTTCCTGGGAAAACTAAACTGCACCCCATGAAATGCTATGGCCACAGAGTATTTCCACAGGTGCTAGAACAAAGGCTTTGGTTTGAAATCACACCACAGCTCTGGCATTGAGAGCCCAGAGCGTCTCTTTTCCAGCCCCCAAATAGCCAACACTAATACTTCTGGCCAGCAATTCCTCCTCAGGTTTAACAGCAGAGGAAGAAGAACCCTTCAAGCCTGGATGCAGGACCAACTTCTTAACGTTGCTTTCCAGATACAACCACAGGGATGAAGACTTGCTGAAACCTGATGCAAGCCCATGAGCTGAGCAAGAGCAAAGCCAGGATGAGCTCATTGCGCGGCCCCATCCGAGCCAAGCTTTCCCTTCCCTGCTACGGTCCCGCTGAGACATCCACAACCCTGGGCTGAAACTCCTCCACTGGCCATGAAACAGTCGATTTCAGTATCAAGGCAGTGCTGAGCCATGACTAATCCACTCATTGGGCTGGTTTCCAAGTGTAGAAACAACCGGCCTGTGGTGAATCAGACACCTACAGCCTCACACACAAGAAATGGGGGTAAATGGTGGTGTTTGCAATGGGTTGGGGTAGCACTTTAACACACAATAACATCAAATGAGGCTTGGAACCCTCTTCTCCCCCACCCCAGAAATCCGTGCTTGAAGGAAAGGCTCCTTTTGCAAGACATGAAACAAGAAGCAAACCCCTTGTTTCTGTCTGAAGATGCCACTGATCCAAAACCACCAGTGACAAGTAAACAGGTTGGGAGTACCTGCTTCTGAGGGCTGGCGGGCTCACAAGCAGACTTAATGTGTTATCTTTTCCCTTTATTTATCTTCCCCGATGTGCCTGCTCTCAAAGAGATAAGGAATAGCTGCCTCAAGCCTTCTCTGTGGCTCTGCCACCTCTGGATCCCATCGTCCCTGTTCTTGGAACTTCCCTTTTCCAAGGATAACTCCCTTCCCCTTTATCAGGGGGATCTCCAGCCTTTCTGCCCCTCCATTCCCTCCACAAAGTCAGAGGGAGAGATGCTTCCCCCCATTAAATAGGTTTTTAAGGAGTGATGAAGGCAAAGACTATAAGGTGCCCAGCTGCTGCAAGAGGGGAGCTTTGAGAACCCCTCTGCCTGCATCCCACCTTCGCTCTTCTATTAGAGCTCAGCCCTTGCAAGCCCTTTTGGCCAAGCTGATCTCACCCATAAAACAACCTCCTTTGGTTTGCACACACACACGCAGAGCAGAAGCTCGTAACTCCCAGGTCCTGCTCCAGAACCCAACCTCTTTCTTTCGCTTTGTGCAACCCATCCTGTTTCATCAGCAGCACAGCCTGGGAGCCCTCAAGCTGCAGATCAGCCCTGCAGCATCCCACAGGCTCAGGGATGGGGCAGCCAGGGATGAAGCATCCAGAGATGGAGCTTGGTCAGCATCAGGTCCCACCAGGACCTTGCACGTGGTGCTCAGCAGCAAGATGTCATTCTCACCCTTCTGCAATGAGCGGAGGCAGCACCGTGGAATGATCTAAACCTGCAGGAATGCTGCTTTTTATTCCTGCCTTTGGGATTATTTCAGGCTTCCAAGTCTCTTCCAAAGGGAGGGCAAATAAGCAAACACGACTCCTAAAAATGCAGTTGATTTACACTATGTGGTAACACTAAAAGAGAAATGGCTTGCAGGAGAGGAGTTTAGCTTCTTTCTTTACTTTGTGTTGGTGGAGAATAGCAGCTGATGGGCAAGAGATGAAAGCAGCCCAAGCAGAGATTGCTTACCACGTGTCAGGGAGTTAATCTCATCAGAGAACTGCTTTACATCTGTTTGAATGGGGATGGAGAGGTTCACTGGAGCCAGACCTTGGGCTGGTGCAGACAGGCTGACCCCATCCCCTGCACTGAGCCAAATCCTCCACCCTCCTTCTCTGGACAGCAAGAAGGTGGGAAGGAAAACAGAGGGAAGACCAAGCAGCCCCAAGCCACCCGTGGAGAGCATGAAGGGGCTCAGAAAGGGCACCAATGTTGTTTCTGTTCTGCAGCTCAGCCTATCCACTTAATGACAAAGTGCCACTACTGGAGAGTCTACAATGCACCCAAGGGGCTTACAGAGATGCACACAACATAAAAGCCAGGATAACCCAGTGTCCTAGCAGCAATCAGAGCTGCTGACACCCTCATCCTAAAGCAACAAGGCAAGAGAGAAGAAATGCCTCTTGTGGCATTCACCCATGGACAGGACTGGAAATGATGTGCAGGAAGCAGATGTTGTGCACATACTGGTCAAAGACACCTTTCCCCCCCTGCTGAAGCCAAATCAGTAAAATAACTCAATTGAATGCTTACAGTGCGCTTGCACCAACAAGTCCCAGGAAAGGGCAGCTTTCCCTAATCCAAGTCCCTGCTTGGATGCGATGGATGCGGTTCCAGGGTCCACTCCTACTTTACACAGGGGGAAACTGAGACACAAGGAACTGCACAGACACAAAGCCCCAGCAGCATCACTTGGGGGTGCATCTCCCTGCTACGAACAGCACCTGGCCACAGCACACAGTCAGCACATCTTCATCTCTGGTTTGGGGCAGAAACAGGGATTTCACCCACATCCATCAAGCACTCGCTTGGATCAGGGTCTTTCCCAAGCCTGTTGTGACATGGGCATCACAGCCCCACCACAGGTTAACACTGCAGAGACATGAAAGGAGCCTGTCTGCATCAGCAACACTGGTGGTGCTCAGTGCTCTTAAGGGCATTAGGTATATGGTTTAGAGCTGCACTTCTAATCTGCAGAGAGGATGAAAAGCACAGCCAGATGCTCAGCAATGACAGCAGGCACAGCTCCATACCTGCAATAAACAGGGCCATGCTCAATGCCCTTAATTCCCCTCAAAGCTACCAAGCTGTTCAGAGCAGCTGTATAATTGTAAACCTCCACCCTGCTCGCTTGGGCAGGCAGTCTGTAATTCCCATTATCCAGCCTGCCAGGTTGGGAATGGCAGCATCATAATATATTGATTTTTCTCTGCTCTATAAGGGGCTGCCAGGTGGACTTAAGAAGGAAATTTGCCAGATGAGGGTTTTCTCTCAAAACACCCATGGCAAAGCAGGAATCTGATTGGGAAGGTAATGGATGAGGCCATCACTGTGCAAATTAACTTGGGGTGTTTCAAAAGCTTCCCATCTTCCCACCCCAGGGTTCAATCAGTGCTGCCATTCACACCACAGTGAACTGTGAACCTTCCCCATCTTAAAAGGGATAGATCATTGAAGGAAAGTCAGTAGGTTTGGGGGCTGAAGGGAAGACATTAAGGTTTTCCCATGTTTTATCCCATGCTTGTGCACTTCTATTTCCAGCATCAGATTCGTAATCATTAGGTAGAGCAAAGACTGATCCGGGTTGGGATGTAGTGTCTTTCTTGAAGACTTCAATAGTAATTTCCCTGTCTGGCACCAGGGGATTTGGATGCTTCCAAAACACAGGAAGCAAAGTAAGGCAGCTAAAGAGGTGGGATCCTCTTCCAAGAAACCCAATGGTAAAGGCATTTGGCTGAGCGAAGAGAGTAGTAAATGCCCAGCCTTGCTAAGGAAGATTGAAGGGATGGGTTGTACAAGGACCCAATTCAATGGCATTAAAATTCAATTAATACTGCTATTTAAAACAGCTTTAAACACCCAATGCATTTACTTTGAAACACATTTCAAATGAGCAATTTAAGGTGACGCCAGCCTCTGGTCATGCTTTAACATTCAACAGCTTATGTTAGCCTAGGTTAGCAGGACATGGGCCTCCCAAAGGTTTAGGGAAAGCCACTGATGAAAAGACAACCAGAAGAGACTGAAGCACGAACACAGCTTTTGGGGAAGAGTCTGGCTCATAAGGACAACAAAAACATCTTCATTTCAGTTAATCCACCCAGTCCATTGGCTTCAACAAGCTAATGAGCAAATCAGGAGAGAGAGGGGGAAATGCCTGGTTTCCAATCTGCAACTCAAATTGCAACCTGAGAGGCCAAGATTGCTCATTATGGGGACCACAAGTGTAATTCATTACATACAATTAATGGGTCAACTGGTTTTAGATGTAAAACATGGTCTGAGATGTTTGTCTTCCCCACATACCCAGCATATTCTGAGCTTATGAACCCATCCAATAACACTGGAATAGTTGTTTTCTGCAGTTGAGACTTGCTTTCATCTTGCTTTAACTTGAGTCAGAAACACAAAAAGGAAACAAATCCATTTGTATAACCCCCAAATTCACCATTTCCCACCAGAATAAAGGCACACAAAAAGAATCACCCAGCCCAACAGCTGCCTAAAGAAATGTCCCAGATACTTCCTTCTCTGAGCAAGGAGCCCAGTGTATCTCATTACACCAAGCAGCTTTTTACAACCCAGCAGGAAAACTTCCTCTTTCTTATGGAATGACAGAAAAATAAGAAACAACCAGCTGCTTTAATCAAGATTCCCTCCCTTGCTGGTTTCAGCTGCTGTCACCACCATGGATGCAGTGGTCATTTGCATCCGCATCCCAAACTGCTTCACACATTGCATGGGAGTCAGGGCTCTACCCCAATGTGCTCTTTTCCCTTTGGCCTTTGAAACCCTAAAGGTCCAACCTGAGGCTCTCACCTCCACATTTACCATCTCATGGGTCTTTCCCAACCTCCTCCTTTGCACTCTCCACTGGAGGTGAGGATGCCCCAAATCATGGTCAGAGAGATGGTACCCATCACACAACAAGCACCATGCTCCACAGGCAAGGTGGGAATAGGACAGAGGTGTCCCAGTAAAAGCCCTCAGCACATCTCTAGCTAAAATAAGCATTTCCCACCACAGACTTCACAAGACACGTGTGCCTTTTACATCCTCAGCAGATGCTGTTCTCTCCTGCTGGGATTTAATCGTTGTGCCAAGATCTGCCTGGCCTCGAGGAGGATGGGGGCAAAGAAACAGCACTGCACAATGAGACTGCAATTAATTGTTCCTCAGCTTTCTGCCATCCCCCCCAGAGGACTCAGTTTAAGCATCCCCCAGAGATAGAGCTCTGGGAGTGCTTCCCAGTGTGGTACCCAGCCATGGAACTAGGGGCTCCCAGGCACAGATTTGGTTAAAGCCCCATGCCCTTCACCCATACAAACACAGGGAATCTCTGCTGTTGCACAGAGGAGATTGCTGCCTGTAAGAGATGAAGACAAGAGAACCATTAACGGCATTATTGTTCATTTGCTGTAGTTAAATGTAAAGCAAGGAGCTGAGAAAGCCAGCGCAAGCTTCCCCATCCTCCAGAGAAACACACACACCCTTCCCCTGCACTAGAGGGTTCTGCTCGGAGTGCAGGCTGGTGGCTTGGGCTCTTCATTAAATAACTAACTCTCATTTCAGCTCAGTCACTCTCAGGAGTTTAGGAACAGTGCCTGACAAACAACCTCTTGTGCAACACGAGAACGCAATCCCCTCCAAACCCAAAATCATTGCAAAACCTCATGGGGATGAGCAGGCAGAGCAGCACCAGTGGGGAGCAGGAGCAGGGCTGCAGCCCTGGAAATGCAGCTGCTATTTCCCAGGAGCCAATATCAAAGGCAAAGGGGACATTAAAGGGCTGAAGGCAGCAGCAGCCCAATCTGCTGTCTGTTCACTGCAGACCTCATGGAAAACCTCCATGGATCAACAAGGATGAACAGGCTGCCGCAATCAGTGCAGAACCCAGAAGCATCTCACAAAGCAATATATCCACCAATATCAAACCTAATGGCAAGAGAGGCCTTTGGGATGGTTATATTGTAATATAAAGGGGCCCTAAGGAATGAAATATCCATTGAGATACCCAAAGGCATGAGGAAGGAGGCAGCTCCCTCCCATCGGCTCTGGTGCGTGTCCCATGTGCTGTGCTCAAACCCTTGCACAAAGGGACTGTTGCTGCCTTTGAAAGGCAAAGCCTGAAAGGTGAAAGAAGCCTTGAACAGAACTGAGGAAGCCAAAGCAGCTCCTGTTCACAAAGCAGCGAGGTCAGAGCCAGGAGTAATTGAAGCTAAACCCTTCTGCTTGTGGAGGGATGCACAGGACAATTTGCTTTCGGATTAAACCTACCATTCAGTGGCCTTACCTCCAAAGTCTGGGGGAGAAGGAGGCTGAGATACACAAAGGAGACAAAGGGAATTAGGCAGCGAATCACATCAGGCCTTTGGCTAAGATCTGCACAAGTTAAATGCTAAGAAAACCCATCCCTCTATATGAGAATTAAATGAATATTAATATATAGCCACCTCCCTTACCTGAAGGGAGGCCACCACCACCAAACCCCCAACACATGGAATACTAAAGCTATCAGGCAGCTACAATATACTGGATTCCAAGTGCATCCCTGCCCTGAGACCCCCTGCACTCCATCACAGCACTGGGATCTGCAGAAAGGCCTCTCCCTACACAGCCATCACCCCCTTAGGCTGGCAAGAGAGGGGAGACATCCTCATACACAGGGATTTTACAGTGTGAAGCAAGATAGAAAGGAAAAGGGGAACAAAAGGTGCATGCCAGGCTGGCTGAGGGCTGGAGCCCTGAGCTGCCTGTGCTCCACATCAGATGTGGAAGCAGCAGCAGCCTAAAGGGGGTTTGGAAAAGACACATTCCTGTTATTATATAAACAGCTAAAGTGCTGAATAGGGGCTGGCTTGCCAACTGCAACCCTTAGCTTCTCCCAGCATGGAGATTGCTGGCTCCAGGGAGGGTACAGGCAGGATCTCCTCCTCCTTTTGGGAGCAAGCAGCTGCCCAGCACCCCTGATCAGCAGCATCCAGCCTAAAGAGGTCCAGAGGAAGGAAACCAAGGTCTGACCAATCAGTTTCATCTCTGACCCTCCCAGATGCATCACCTCCTGCATCCTGAGCTATGGGAGCCATCACTCCCTGGGCACACAGCATTCCACGCCAGCAGTGCTTCCCAAAATTCCCAGGGATACTTGGAAACCTGGCCATGGAGGGGCTGTCCCCCAGGATGCATTCCTCAGGTGAGAGTGGATATATGAACATGGATCTCACCCATGTCAGGCTCTGTCATTGCCATCCCTGCAGCAAGCAGAGCGTGCCCGGGTGTGCTGCGTGCTCTGCATTAATGCATCCACTAGCAACACTCATTCCGTATGCAAGTGATTCCCCAATCCCAGAGGAACATCCCTGCTGGAAGAGAAAACCCGTCCTGCTCCATGCCAGCGGCAGGGCGAGCATCGCTGCCTCACAGGGAGCTCAACACTGGGACTGAACCCACGCTGCTGAGCACGAGTTGCCTCTTCCCTCCCTCTCCGCATCCCCCCAAGACAGGTTTGCCTTCAGGGGAGCTGCAGCAGCCGCCTTCCAGGGGGTCAATTCAAACCAGGCTGTGGGGATGCCAAGCAGAAAAGGGATGCATCCACCTGTGAATCCCATGGAGAAAGGGAAAAGAGCAGAAGGAGCCAGGACGGGAAGCAAGCAGGGAAAGGAGGCTGCAAGGGCAGGGTTAGGAAGCACTCCTCCAGCATCCTGAGGGTTAAAAGTAGCTGTGGGGAGCACTGGTGGTTTTGTCAGCAGCCCAAAGCAGAGGAAGTGAGTGCTAATCCCAAAGCTGCCCTTTTTTGTTCTGTGTTACCCAACGTCCACCTTGCATGGACCCACAGAAACCAGTGCTGCAAACCTGCACCTCTGAGGAGCAGAGAAACCCCGTCCTCATCACCTCTGATGCATTGGCTGCTCTTAGCACCCAGGGACCAGGCTCTTGCTCGTATGGATCAGGACAGTTCCCACAGGGATGATGCCCCATAGCTGGAGTGCACAGGGCCAGGAGCAAGCACAGAATGGCACAGACCATACACGAGGCATGCACAGGGTGCAGTAAGCTGCATCATCTCAATCAGACCACATTGCTTCCCGAGGTCTGTTCTCGATGTCCGTAAGCACACCCAACCACACAGCCAAGGGGGAATGCTTAAGCAGTTTTGGCACTGGCAGGGCTGGTGCAAAGCCAGAGGCCAGCATCCTTCAGGGCGTAAGCATCAATCTGAGATAAAGTAGCACCAAAACCATCCCCTTCATCCTGATGAGTGGCTGGAGACACTGTAATCATCCCTAACTCACCTGCAACATACCCACCTCCATGGGGATCTAGTGTGCAACAGCATCTCTGGGTTTAAATGTAACGCTGCCCAGTTTGGTCTGAACTTGGGTCACCCTCTCCCTCCCCATCCCAGCATCTCTGAGCTGACTTCCCAGGATGCTTTGGAATCATTGCACTGCTCTCCATATGAACACATGTGATAAATCACTGGGACAACTGGGATAAGTAGCCCTATTCTGCATCAGCTGCCATTTAATGCACTTAATGTTAGCTAAGCAGAAGGACTAGCCTTAAGAATTGCTTTTTACCCCTCTGCTCTGGTGCAGCTGGAGAAGGCCACCAGAGCCTGAAGTGACCTCTCTCTGCATTAACCATCTTCCAATCTCTTTATTTCTCTATTCCCCCCGGCCAAACACCTTCTTGTTATGAAGATATTCATCATTTCATTAACGAAGCATCCCTGTGCCACACAATCCCCATAGCACCAGGCAGCTGCACACAAGGCAGCATTTAATCCCCAGCCCAGCAGGGTGGATGTCGGGACATGTCACAACTTGCTTCCCACAGCCATTGGCTGCAAAACCCAGGGATCAGCCTTGGAAAAGGCAGGGGGATGCCAGTACCGACGGTAGGGATACACGTGGGGAATAGGACATGGGGATAACAGGCTCATGGCAAAGAGGCGCTGCCTGCACTGCAGGCACAGGGTCTGCCCTGCTCGGTGGGCATCAGAGCACGTTTGCCTGCAGCCCCATTCCTGCAAATGGGAGTTCTGGCGGTGTCTTTGCCCACTGGGGACCCTGTCACATCTCTTTCCCTGCCCTTCATTGCACAGGCAGGGCTGGTGTGAGCACGGAACCCACTTTACAAGTCGTGCAGCTTTGCCGCACCTTGGACCTTGCCATTTGGCTTCCAGCCACTCTCAGTGCCCGGGGGGGTTATTACAACACTGCCCTCTTTCCCCCTGTTCTCTTGGGGCTTTAACTCCTGCATCTGCTGCACAACTCCTGCCCCATGCAGGTGATGCCTGGAGCCTGCCGATGCCTTTTCCTCCTCCTCCTCCTCCTTTCCTCTCCCACCAGCCCAGCTCTGCCGCAGCAGCCCAGCCAAAAGGCTCCACGTCGAGCCATAACCAATGGCAAATTCTTGGAGTGCAACGTAATGTGCTGGGAAGCGCCTCACCATTCCACTTGGGAAAATGATCCGTTTGGCAGCGGCGAGGAGGAAAACAGGCTTTGTTTTACAAATCCTCTCCCCAGCAGCACAGACACTCCCAGAATGTAATAATCTGACAGCGCTTGGCTGCTTTGACCACTGAAACTCAAGAGTGCCTAAGAAGAAAGCGATGTGCTGTGTGATGGCAAAGCCTGTGCTTGCTGTTCTGCAACCGGTGGTACCCACTCGGAGCTGCAGCTCTCCGACCCATGATAGCCGGCTTGGATGGGGTGCAGGGAATGGGAGTGGGTTCCCATGTTTCTCCCAAGTGCTGGACACAACTAAGTCTGTTTTCACCCTCTCCTAGGGTGAGGCTCTGCAGCAGAAAGCAGAGGAGATGCTGACAGGTAAACCCAGAATGATGCTTTATAGCACAGAAACTGGATTCAATATTACTCAGGACAAGAACTACTTCCATGAACGATGACCGGCTCCATCCAGGTACCCAGGGAGACACTTTCTACAATCCCAAACTCCAACCTCAAGAAGATGGGAAGCGCCTCAGTGTATTTCTGCTTATCCTCCCATGTGTTTCATCACCAAAAGCACCCTATGTGCATTGACAGCTTAAAGGAAAACCCACCCTGCACAAAGAGGGCAGCAAATGGGGAGGGGAGCTCCTTTTTGCAGCGTGGGGTCTGGCCTCCAGGCTGTTGACACCAGAGTAGAAGGAAAGAACAACCAGAACCTGTCATTGAAGCAGGCTGCTGTGCCAAAGGAGCATATACTCTTTGAGTGGCCGCTGCCAGCTCCAGCATGCAGGAATAACACAAGTGTTATCCTGAGGGCAGGCAATGGGATCAGATTGCCTCTGCACTGGAGACCGCTTCTGACCTCTCCAAGGAGCAGCGTCAAAGCAAAGGAGTCCGTCTGCTGCTCCCATCCTTTATCTCTTTAAACCCAAACAAGTCTAATTTGTACCTTAGCACTTGTGTAGTTGTTTGCAGCCTCTGAAGTGTTCTTGGAAACGCTGATTAATCCTTACAAGAGCCCTGTAAAGCAAACAGCATCGCTCCCATTTCAGGGAGGAAGGATGGAGATACCCACCCTGGACACTACTGGAAGGGCAGGACATGTCCATGCCCCAGCATGGTTTCTGCCCTGTCCTTTGCTTATTAAACACAGCTTTTGGCAGGTAGGAGAAGCCCCTCTGAACCTTGTTTTGCAGTGGGTGGATAGGGCAGGATGCTAATGTCAAGGAGAGCTGAAAAGCTGATCAGCCAACGCGGTCACCTTGCTTGAAAGGAAGGATGGAGCACCTCCAAACACGGGGATCCTGTCACCTATCTACTCTCTAGCACACTGGAATGGCTTCAGAGCCAAGGGAACTGAGGGGAAAGCCTCCAAATGACCCAAATCTCTGGGATTTTCAGGCAATAAAAAAGTCTAAATGCAACTGAGACCCTGGCATCAGGTTCTGCAGCAGCAGCATCACACGTTATGTTACCAACTTCATGGACCAACCAACACCACAGCCCCTCTGCGTTGGATACCGTAGAAGGGCTCACAGGAAACAGTCCCTGCCCCACCAGGCTCACCCTTGGTCCCTCTCTGCATGGGGAAGCTCATCCTTTCCCCACATCCTCACTTCTTAGGCTGGAACTCAGACTCCCACAGCCTCACAGCTCCTTGGGAGCAAACTGAGCATCCCTTGCAGCCACCACTGCACCCCTAAACCAGCACCTCCCAAAAGCCAGCCTATGGGAAACCACAGCAAGTGGGATCTGTTCAGTGGGGCATCCCACATTCACTACCTGGAGGCAGGGAATAATACCACCTCATTAAAAATGTGCTTTGAGTCTATTATTGTATCTAGGACAAAGTGTTCCTTATTTTGGCACTCTATTTTATCTTAGCAAGCTCTTCAGAAACACTCACAAAGACTCATTTGGCTGGAACAGGCTCCTGGCTTCCCCCAGCACTGTAAAATCCATTCCTAGAGGTTATTTTTGCCCCCATTCAGATGATGGGATATCCCCATGTCGGATTTGTCATTAGGGCCCATCCCTCAGGCACTGTGTGGCCAACCCACAGGCGGAAGAGGATGGTCCAGAGCATCGCTGATGATAAACAGTATCTGAAGCCAAAAAGAACTTAGAAGCAGCTCATGGTGCTTCACAGGATTCATTTTTGGGGGTGTGTTTGATATAAACACCTTCCAAAATTAGCCCCTGCCTTCCTGCCAGCTCCAATGGGCAGCCATGCAGTGATAAGGCTTTGGCATGGCTGAGAGGTGCAAGGTCTGGGCACAGATCCACTGCCTGACTCCCAGCTGCTTCTGTCCCATGAGGGTTTCATGCCCGTGTGGCTGCACAGATTCCAATGGAGAGGTCGTTGTCCCAAAGAGTTACACCCCAATTCCCATGAAAGGGGGCACTCAGACAAAGCACATTATCAAGGATCAGAGGGGTTTCTATAAGGGGACACAAGCACATACAAAACTATTTGGATTTCTCATCTTGGCTGCTCCAAAGATGGCCCTAAATCACATAAACTGAGTGGTCAAAGGGACCCTGATTGAGGGTAGAGTCAGGGACATGCCCCAAGCAACGCATCCACTTGCTAGGAAGTTATAACAGGACTAGAAAGTGAGGTGGAACAAAGGCAAAGAGCAAAACCCAAACACAAAACCCAAGAGGAAAACCATCAGACTTTGCCCAAGCCACATCCTCCCATGCCCAGACAGATCTACGGGACAAACCCACAGCTCCTGATGCCCAGCAAAGATCTGAGCAGCTTTTCCTCAGGTGGTAGAACTGGTTACACCAAGAGCCGGTGCCTTGCAGGCTCTCTGGGAGGAAAACCCAGCCTGAGGATGGGTTCGCTTTCAGTTTGCATGGAAAAGCTGCTGCTTTCCAAAGCGCTGTGTACCCCAGAGCCTCGCCAAGACCCAGCGCACCGGTGGTGTTCTCACCGTGATGAGCAGGAGAGATCAAACAGTGATTTGCTGGGCACAGAGCAGCGCTCCTCTCTGTTTGCTCACAGCAACTTCCCGTAGCGCTGCTCCTCCGCCAATGCCCAGCTCAAACGGACGGGCAAAGGGAAAGGGCTTGGGCTCCACACCACGAATTCCCTGCTCCCACACCACGTCTCACGCACTCGTTTCTCCAAGCTGCAGCCAACCCCAGCAGAACTCCACCAAGCACTGGTAAAAGCCAAGCTGCCAAGTCCTGGTGTTTCCAAGCCAGGGCTCAGGGATGCTCCTCAGAAGCTGCTGCCTCCAATCGCCTCAGCACAACCCCAAACTTTCCCAAAGTTGAATGGGGACCTCCATGAGCGGGGTTCAAACCCCAGGGCGATCAGCACAGGCAATGAAGGGAAGGAGAAACCCGCACCCAGCAGGGCTCCTCGCTGCAGACAATGCAAAGCACCTCCTCGGGCTTCTTTTCCCGTCTCCAGCATCCATGACCACCCTGCAGCTCCAAATGACACCACTAAAGTTCCACCCTCCAAAACCGGAGCGTGCCCCCTCTTTGCTATGGAGCTTTAGAAACCAGGATGCGCCCTTAGACTGCATCGTGCTCCTAAACCACCTTTCCTCTCCCGATTCCCAGGGAGCATCCTGCCCATCCTCACCTGCCTCAGGTGCCTCAGCAGCTCGGTGGCCTCCTCCTGCTTCCCCTGCTTCACCAGCACCAGCATGTCCTGGATCATGCAGATCCGGCGGTGGTAAGGGGGGAGGCTGCTGCCGCCCTTCCCCAACTTCTCACCGGACTTCACCACGAGGGAAGCGAGGAAATCCCCCCTTTCCCTGGGCGGCGCTTTCCTGCGGGGATGGCCCGGGGGGCTCTCGGCAGCGCTGCCCGCTTGGCAGCCCTTGGTCTGCTTGGTGCCCATCGTGTGCGGCCCCGGCTCCTGCAGCCCTGGGGTTGCATGCAAGGGGGGAGGCTTGGGGGTGGAAGGCACGGAAGGGACACACACACACACACACACACAGAGGGTTTGGGGGTGCAGAAGGGGGATGCACGAGGGGATGGAGAGGATGCACAAGGAGCTTGGGGGTGCACAGGGAGATGCACAAGAGGCTCAGGGGGTGCACAGGGAGATGCACAAGGGGTTTGGAGGGACACAAAAGGATGCACAAGAGGTTTGGGGGTGCACAGGGGGAAACACGAAGGGTTCAGGGGGACGCACAAGGAATTCGGGGGATGCACAGAGGGGTTCCGGGGATGCGGGCCGGGGCTGGGCACCCCTGTACCCTAGCAGGGGGGCCGGTGCCCAGCGGCGAGGCTGCTCCGCTCCCGCCGGCGGAGGAGAGAACGGCTGCTCCCGGCCGAGAGGAGCCGCGCCTCGGCCCCGCCGCCCCGCTCCATCGCTGCGGGGCTTGAAGCGAGCAGCCGGGATCCGCGGGGCTCCTTCTGCCGGTCCCGGGCGGCGGCGGAGCGCTGCGAGCGGCCGGGGCTCCGCGCTGCAAAGCGGCGGCGGCTCCGCGCAGCCCCCCCTCGCCTCCTCCTCCTCCTCCCCTCGGTGCCTGGGGCTGGGGGGGGGTGGGTTCCCCGAGGACGATGCGGGAGAACGGCCGCGACTCGGGGGCAACTGTTGCGCGGCGGGGGCTGCCCGGGAGGCGGCGCGGTGCGGTGTGTGTGTGTGTGTGTGTGTGTGTGAGCCCCGGGGAGAGCCGGGGGAGGGCCGGGGGCGGGCACCGTGCTCCGAGGCTGGGCTTGCGGAGGAAGCCGGAGCCGGACGGGGCTCTTCCTTCCTCTGCCGCCGGCGGAGGGGATGGGGCTGCAGCGGGTCCGGGCTGGGGAGAAGCGGGGCTCGGCTGCTGCGGCGCACGGGGGATCCCCGACGGGGGTTCCCGGGGCTTCTCACCCCAAAGGACCTGCAGGCACCGACGGCGGGGGCTCCCCCAGGGGGGATGCTCCAGAGCGGGGCTCCCCCAGCTCCGGTTCTACCTGCGGTGAAACCTCCCGGTCCCCCCTCACCCGCATCCCTGCCCGCAGCCGCTCCGGCGCTCTGGAAGTCGCCGCTGGTGTCCTGCATCCCAGTCAAACCCACCCACACCCGCATGCAGCGCTTGCAGCCGCCCCTCCACGCTGCTCCTTCCAGCAGCTCCACATCCCATATTCCATCGCTCCTTATCTTCCAGGCACTCCACTGCTGGCAGGGTTTAGGGCACGGATTAAAGCTCTTGGATAAAGATCACGATGAGCAGCTCTTCCTGACAGGGACAGCTCACCTGCTGCAGGAGACACTGCTCAAGGAATGCCTGGAAGGGAGAAGCTTGGACTGATGAGGCCCCAGCAGGAGCCTCAGACCCTCTCCCAATGCAAGGGGCTGTTTTCTAGCTCAGACATGCAACAAACTCTCCACCCTTGTGCTTCTGCTTAGCCAGGGCAGGAGAAGCCCCAACTGCAGCCTCTGTGCAGTGCCTGGGCTGGGGGAGCATCCCCTCCTGCAGCAGGAACGTGCTATCGGGGGCGGTTTGCAACTGTGTTTGAATGAATCCCAGAGCAATAGGTGAGCACGTTCTGCTTCCTCTGCATCCTGGGCAGCTGCACATCCCCAAACGCACAAAAGCCATGGTATGCTCATAAATAAAAGGCAGCCCTCCTCAACAGCCATATGGATGGAGACCTCATGTCACTGTTTCTAGAAGTCCAAAGGCCAATTGATGTAATGCATTCCTATACATGGACCACAAGAACAAGGCCACAAGGCCAGTTGGCAGCATCCTTGCTCACCACGAAGCTCCTCACGAGCACATGCAAAGGCCCCATGCCCACTCAGGGCAGCACAAACGCCACCTCCAGGCTCAGTACTGGTGGCTCAATGGTACAAGACATTCAGGTCCCTCAGTGATGCTCCATCCCAGAGCATTATTCACTCCCACACCCCCAAAAAGGTCTCATTCAGCCACAGGCCCAACCTAACAGCAGCGCTCAGCTTCCGTGCACACATGAGTTTCCATAGGCACTCAAGACACCCACCTACAAACCCACCAGTGCCAAAAGCCCCAGCACTCGTGATGGGTTCTGCTAAAGCCATCAGTGGCTCCACAGCCAATATGCATTCCCCTTAGTGCAGATGTGTGCAAACTGCAAATCAGTTGATGTCTGTCCAAGGGAGTTTGCCTTTGCTACTCTGCCCATGCTCTTTCTGCTATCTAACATCAAGGGTGTGTTAGAAAAGCCTGATGCTTTAGAAGAGAGGAACTCCAGACTGAGCCCATGAAAGAACATCTCTTCCTTAAACTGGGATTTAAGAACATTCTCACATCTACATCAAAAAGAAACTGCATCTTTCCAATGCGTTTTGCAGCATCCAGGGAACATGAGCGAAGAACCTGATGGAATAAGCAGGAGCACAGGATTCCAGCAGCCAATACCTGAACACAAAGACGTTTGTGCTCAGCTCCCCAGCAGCCAGGTGTGGGCACCCACCACCAAAGCGCTTTGCGTGTGTGTGCACGTCTACCTTTGGTTTCAGATTAGTCATGGGTGAAACTGGCTTCCCGCTTCCAGGAAGCGCTGCCTGATTTCACTGGCAGATCACAACTGTGAGAAACTATGGACTAGGGTATTGTTTATCAAAACTAGTCATATAGAAGAACAGAAA
>NDXB01000425.1:4613-21592 GCA_002631895.1 Agapornis roseicollis | reverse complement strand
AACTCCAGGAACAAACTTGCCAACAAAGTTTTCAAGCTGACAAACAGGTATTCTTTATTGTGGCGCCGGGAGACATGGGGATAGCTCCTCCTAACGTGTGTCCCCCTATTGCTACACAAGCCATCCTTATATAGCCCCTGGGCACACATACATATTCATGAGGCTACATATGGATTACATCATTTTCCAGAAATCTCCCTGCATGCGTACAGAATTGTGGTAGTGGTCTCTGAGGGTCCTTTACTTCTTCCAACTATCTTCATCACTCCTGGCAGCCTTTGAAGCACATGCAGTTGATGCTTATACCAGTCTAATTGGTTCATTAGCAGCAGAGACATAATAATCCTCCTACCCTCCTACTTATTAGTCAGTTTAACTGTAGCCCGTCCAGGACACCTGCCATTCCCAGATACTCCTTCTCTCTGTGTCCTGTTTTTCTATCCTGTTTTATCACACTCATTTTTGTACTAAGGTCATAAGGACCTAAAACAACTCCAACTACAACGGTTTATCTTATACAAGGATTCTTGTTATGTTCTCTAGCTGCTCTCTATTTTTTTTTTTTTTATGTATCATGCACCTCAGTAATTTTCCATTGCTCCTGTTACAAAGCCATCAAACTTAACATTACTTAAAACTAATTCTAAAGGTTTTTATATTCTATTTTGTGATTCTGTGCCCCCCTTGTTTCATTACAGATGGTCATGATTAGAATGATAAAAGGCAACATAGGTCTTTCAGAACAGTCTGTTCTCTGGCCCATGGGACAAAATGTCAACATAATGAAATGAAATTATTTTCCGTTGCAAAATTACTTGTAGTAGCTAATAAAAAATTAACATTTTTAAAGTTATTATGTTGTTTTTCTTAAGAAGTAATGGCATAATAGTCTTGCTCTAAGGATGAGGGTAGACCTGAAAGTGAGAAAAGAAGGTTAGAATTTGTAGTTTTCTAATACTTTTTGTTATCTATTTCTTTTATGTTTAAGTCTGTGGCTTCCTGCCACACAGCAAATTAATACTTATCGGTAGCTCGAGGGCTATCAGAGTACACACCATCTATTGCAGGGCAATGAAAGTGACAAGAAAGTGGTAGCCTGCAGAGGGTGAAAGGAAAGGAAGGAGACAGCAAGAAGGTAGTGAATTAAAGAACATATGAGGGAAGAAAAATCTTAGAGGGGTTAATATAAGCTCAGCACAGGTACAGAAATGAAGTCAAGAAGCTAAAATGTGAGTTCAGTACCAAAAAATGAAAGTACAGTAAAATGCTAGGCAACAAAATGAAACTTCTCTGATGTTGTGATCAGTAAACGAGAGAGTTTTTCCTATGCAAAACATTTGGGAAGGGGTTCACTTTTGCAGCTGGATAGCCAGATGAGCCAATGTTATTTTAGAAGATCAGTCAGCTATATTGTACAGGGCCAAACATGAAAAGTGAGTTAAGAAGTTGATGTGAGGAATCAACTATTCTCTCGTGAGACCTCACTTGGAATATTGCGTGCAGTTCTGGTGTCCTCAACATAAAAAGGACATGGAGCTGTTGGAACAAGTCCAGAGGAGGGCCACGAAGTTGATCAGGGGACTGGAGCATCTCCCATATGAAGACAGGCTTAGAGAGTTGGGGCTGTTCAGCCTGGGGAAGAGAAGACTGCATGGAGACCTCATAGCAGCCTTCCAGGATCTGAAGTGGGCCTATACGGATGCTGTGGAGGGACTCTTCATTAGGGACTGTAGTGACAGGACAAGGGCTGACGGGTTCAAACTTAAACAGGAGAGGTTTAGATTGGATCTAAGGAAGAAATTCTTTCCTGTTAGGGTGGTGAGATGCTGGAATGGGTTGGCCAGGGAAGTTGTGACTGCTCCATCCCTGGTAGTGTTCAAGGCCAGATTGGATGAAGCCTTGTGTGGCATGATTTAGTGTGAGGTGTCCCTGCCTATGGCAGGGGGATTGGAACTAGATGATCTTAAGGTCCCTTCCAACCCTAAGTATTCTATGATTCTATGACTCCTAGAACCAGTTCTACCCAATAGGCAGAACAGGTAGTTGCCTAGGACAGGAAAATGTTAAGGTCAGCAAATTGTTTAGTGACCATTTATTATGCCAGAGGAGGTTCACCTGAACGAATGTTTTTTAGGTTGCATGTGGCAGCAAAAACTGTAAAGCAGGTGCCACTAGTTTCAGCCTCAGTAAAATGCACAGATGATTTTTTATTCAAGGAAGAGGAAATGCCAAAATTACTCATAAAAACTAGAAATAGCAATCATGAGAATTATTCCCATGTTGTATTTTACAATGGCGTGTCCACTCATGTATGCATGCGTGCTTGCACACCTTTGTTCTTGGTTTATGCAGTTGGTTATCTTTACAAATATCTAAAGCTTTGAAATCAGACATAAAATATGTCATGCTTGAAATTCATGGGCCTTGAAATGATGTCAGAAAAAAGAGAAAGTTAAAACCAAAATGAAAATCCAAACTCGTTAAAAAACACAAATAAAGAACTCAGAAATCAAAGCCAACAGTTAGATTTACATACAAATTTAAACCCTAAACTTTCATCATTTTTTTGTTTACTTGGATAACAGGCAGCTAGAGAGAGGGCAGAATTCTGAGCAGCTGCATGTTGGGAAAATAGTTAACACATACTTCTACTAAAATGTCAGTTCTAGTAAAAGTACTCTAGCCAGAAAGATTAATGGCTTAAACTACCACTGCTGTTCTTTGATTACCAGGAGATGTCATACAAAATCTGAAACAGTTTTGAGTAGGCCATCAGTTCTGCAGGTCAAAAGCCATATCTTTAATTACTTAATGAACCAGAACTGTATTTCTCATAAAGACTGAAAGAAGAACTTTCTCACTACTTTGTGCATCTTATTGATGTAATTTGAATTCATTTAATACCACTTTATCAGCAAGTGATCTCATAGGCAATATTTAAAACCTTATGTGATAATACATTAATATTTTTGCTGCCACAAATCTGCCATTTCTCTTTCTGCAAACTTATCTCACTGCCTTCTAGCTTTTATGCCTGTGTCCCTTGGAAACATTGGGTGAACCTTCACCTTTCAGTTACACAAAATCGAAGTGTATAATCCATAGACAGTCTTAATTGGTAATAATTAAATGTAAATTTTATAGATATGCACATTTTATTTTTCAAATAGCATTAATCTCATACACATTTTTGGGTTTAAAAAGGCCAAAAGAACAAATTATCAAAACTATAAGATCTTCATAACTACTAGACATTTCAGAGTGTTTCTGGTTTATTCCAGAATAATCCTTTGGCATCTGAAAACTCAAAGGAACATAAATCTTTGGGTAGTCTCATGAAATTGTAAATATTTGCTATTAGTAAGATACCAGAAGAAGAAACCTTATTTTCTTCAAAGAACTATTCCATGATATTTTTATATTGTTAATGTGTCCATAAAACCTACAGGAGGAAAAAGAACTCCAGAGACATAATGACATTTTTGATCATTTCCCTGATGAAAACATTAATGTTCCCAAAATTTATTTTTTGCTGACATCTTAGCAATCTCTCTCTTTACAGACTAATTTTATTTAGCAAACAAAATCGTTCACTATCATTTTACCATCGAGTGTGGGTTTTTTTTTTTTATTAAATCTCAAAGCGAATTGCCATTAAATGCTAGCCTTTCACGGATACTCGTAAAAACCTACATGTGGGAAAGGATTTTGTTTGGTTCAGGTTTTTCATTTTATTAAGGTTTGATCCAGTTCAGTTTGTACCCCCTGGGATCTGTACTTGGTTTGGAATACTGATACACTTGCATGCAAACCTGAGTATTACCTTACTGCCATCCATACATTCAGCCCCACCCTCAATCAGTAATTCTGTGACTGAACACTGCGAAACTCCTTTGAGTTTGAGAATCAGCCTAAGTTTTATACTTCAGATTTTGTACCCTTCTGTTCAAAGACAGCAACAGAAAATGCAGGACCCCAGGAAGAAAAAACTAACAGAAGCTGTAGGCAAAAACCTGGCTGTGAGGAGCTGACAAGCATGAGAAGCAATAGTGCTTTTCTGGTTCTTGCTTTTATTCTAGGCTTGTTCAGCATCAGAAGACAGCAAATCTTTTTGGATTCCTTACAGTTGTCACAAGAAAAACTATTGTGCATCTCCCAGCTCTTCCAGTGAATTTTTTATTAGATCTCCCTGTCAGATTTAATTGTCTTCCATTCATTACCAAAGTGTTATGAATACAAATTCAATCAACCATTTTCCCATTTGTAAGGGTAAATAAAGATGCTACTTCTCTAGTAATAAGAGTCTAATTTAGTTAAAGCTTTTAAAGAAAAGCTTAATCATTCCTGGTGAGTATAAAAAGGAATTGGATCCACAAAAGGAATCAGATCCACAAAAGCACCTAAAATGGATTTTTGTTACATTAAAACTGTGGCTGTAAAAAACCACTTCGGTAGCTACCAAGCTTTGGAGACATGCAGATATCTTTGTGGCCATAATTTTTATCTTACAGTTCTCAGGTACTTTATATTTTATCTTTTTGCCTAGCGTAAAGAATTTCTGCTGCAGACTGAACTATCTCTCATGTCAGCCTGACCCATATTCAGATACCTTCACAGATTAGGAGAGCACATGCTTCTCAGAGCATGCCTGCACGCACGTAGATGATCAAACTCCTTGCAGAGTATAGGCTTTGGAAGTATATGCTTGGAAGTGAAAGATATGTATTAGGTCTTCATCAAGTCCTCCTGACGGAATATTAATATAGTTAAATTTTTGGAAGGAAAAGTAAGAGACAACAAAATAACTAACTCTGAATAGAATGACTAATTTTGGAAACATGTTGGCAGTTGGAAAGAAATGTCTCCCTATGTGTCTAACAGAGATCAATATTTCTTTCAGGTCAACAGTAGGTACAATCTGAAGATACTGATTCTTTTACCATCTATTATAAATACCTGGACTTGTGCAAAGCATTCAACACTGTCCCACATGACATTCTTGTCTCTAAATTGGAGAGACATCAATTTGACAGGTGGACCACTCAGTGGATAAAGAACTGGTTGGATGGCCACACACAAAGAGTTGTGGTCAATGGCTCAGTGTTAGGTTGGAAGCCAGTGACTAGTGGTGTCCCTCAGGGATCAGTGTTGGGACCGGTCTTGTTCAACATCTTTGTCACTGACATGGACAGTGGGATTGAGTGTGCCCTCAGCAAGTTTGCCGATGACACCAAGCTGTGTGGTTCGGTGGATATGCTGGAGAGAAGGAATACCATCCAGAGGGATCTTGACATGCTTGTGAGGTGGGCTGACGCCAACCTCATGAAGTTTACCCATGACAAGTGCAAGGTCCTATACCTGGGTTGGAGCAATCGCAGGCACAGCTACAGGTTGGGCAGAGAAGCGGTTGAGAGCATCCCTGAGGAGAAGGACTTGGGGGTGGTGGTCAATGAGAAAATGAACATGAGCCGGCTTCAGTGTGCAATTGTAGCCCAGAAAGCCAACCATATCCTGGACTGCATCAAAAAGAGCATGACCAGCAGGTCAAAGGAGGTGATCCTCTGCTCTCGTGAGACCTCACTTGGAGTCTTGTGTGCAGTTCTGGTGTTCTCAACATAAAAAGGACATGGAGCTGTTGGAAGAAGTCCAGAGGAGGGCCACCAGGATGATCAGGGGTCTGGAGCACCTACTGTATGAAGATAGGCTGAGAAAGTTGGGACTGTTTAGCCTGGAGAAGAGACAGCTACGTAGAGACCTCATAGCAGTCTTCCAGGATCTGAAGGGGGCACATAAAGATGCTGAGAAGGGACTCTTCATTAGGGACTGTAGTGACAGGACAAGGGCTAACGGGTTCAAACTTAAACAGGGGAAGTTTAGACTGGATATAAGGAAGAAATCCTTTACTGTAAGGTTAGTGAGGCACTGGAATGAGTTAGCCAGGGAAGTTGTGAGTGCTCCATCCCTGACAGTGTTCAAGGCCAGATTGGATGAAGCATTGGGTGGCATGATTTAGTGTGAGGTGTCCCTGCCCATGGCATGGGGGTTGGACCTAGATGATCTTAAGGTCCTTTCCAACCCTAACTAGTCTATAATTATATAAATATTCATGTGCATATATATATATTCCATAAATGGATTGGGTGCCAAATTAGGGTTCTGAATTTAAAAAGAAGGGAATTATTTAAGTCCAACAACTTTAGACAAAATATGTGCTACTCCCTTAGGTCCTTCTTAGTTGATCTCCAAAAATCAATAAGTTGCTTTGCTGCTACATCTGTAAATTTAAGGTTAAGGTTAAGGATATCATGCTTTATGAGGTGAATTCTTTTTATATTTACTTTAATAAGTAAAGCACTAATGCAGATATTATTTTATCTGCTGCAAACTTGGAAGCAACTACAAGTATTTGCAACTCCTAATTTTAGTAAACTAAAACTGAGAACAGTTCTTAGTTGCAGTTTAAGCTGCTTTGTGCAGCTTCAAAAAAGCTGCTGGAAAGTTGCCCTAAAGACTCATTTTAGGTGTTCTCAGAAATGTATATAATTTTCCTGTACAGACAATTTATGAGGCAGTGACAGCTCTAATGCTTTTCAGCTGATAGAAAATTCAACAAAAAATGTTACAGTAGACATGTGCATGTGTTTTTGCATGTACATAGCACAGAGAAGGCTTAAAGGGAAAAAAATGTGCAAAACAGTATAGGTAACTGGTTATAAAGACAGCACTAAGAAGATTACAATAAATATTCTAATAGTTGTAGCACCTTGTAAAACAGAAAATTAGATCACTGTTACTTTTCTGCTCTTTCCTCTGCATCTTTTTTGGATTAGCTTGAATTGTCATATGTCCATCCCTGAAACCTTGGGCATAGCCAGAAAATTCCTGTTGTGACTGCTACTGTTCAGGTAAACTGTTGTCGTGGGAGTCACGGACAGCGCTGAGATGATCAATGTGATCAAACGAATGCCATTTTATTAGACAAAGTGTCAATGTTATATAGAGATTCTTAGCACAGTTACATGGATTTGGCAATTGTTGATTGGGCACCTTAACCCTTAACAATGCTAGGATTGGATAACATTGTCCTGGGAACTCGAGCCCCAGAACTTCTCAGCTCCCCCTCTCCTCCACCTGCCTCTGAGTTCTTACAGTTGGTGTTTCTTTTACTCCCTAATCCATGGCCTTCAGTTCATCTCGACACCATTTCTGTTCTCAGGCAGGCTGCCTTGCATCAAGGTCTCTGGATTGCTCACAAAATGTCCATTGTCAGACAGCCTGTTCACAGTAAACAAACGCAAGAACTATTTAATGCATTTAATAAACTTGTTTTTCAAGACTGAAAAACCCAGTTGTTCACATTCATCATAAGACAGAGGGCTGAAGCATACAGTTATGTAATAGACGGATGCTTCTCACCTCATGGACAAAATCACAGGACAGCTGCTATGATGGGATCTTCTAACTTTCTTCTCAGTGTATTTTTTTCATGCTTATCCTATGTTACCTCATGTCTCCCTCTATTCAGGTATAACCAGAACATCCCCCTTATTCACCGGTAAATTCAGCTCTGTAAAATGATGGTGGACTTTACGATAGCATGTGCTTAACAGGAGAGAAATAAAGCTCAAAGGGTTATAGAAGTGTATGATTGTATGTCACCTCCCCATGTGGTGTCCTAGCCACTAGACTGCAGCTGCTCTAAAGTCAAAGAAAAGAGAGTTTGTCTCTTTATGAAGAAAATATTGTGCTTGCTATTTTTTGTGATGTATTTTCTCTCAGCTATAACACTCTAAGTGCTTCTGAAGTGGAGGATAAATCATCTAAGAATAAATGTACATTTTTTTTTTTTTAATTTCTCCTAGAACAAATAAGCAAAATGGTTGAACATGTGCCTATGCAATTAGGAGCTGGAGTTTTCTACAGCTGAGCTTCTAAGTGACTTACATACCTTGGACAGTTTTCTTTAGACCCTCTGTAAATGATTCTTATTCATTCAGAGTCAACAGATTGGTGATAGTCTATAATACTGGGAAATCTGGCCTTATATTGTTAATGGCATAGTTATTATCATATCTTTAAGTAGCTATGCTTCACTAAGAATGCTTTATTTTTCTATATTTTAAATGTCAAATATTTCTGAAGGATATAGTTATCAATGAACTGTAGATTTAAGAGAAAATTACTGTTTGCTTCACAGAACAGACTAAGATAATTACACACTTACACAACATGTTTTATCTTACAAACCTACAATGGTGCCTTCACCCAGACTATAATACAGTCTTTAGCCATTACGATTGTTGTAACCTGCATGATAAAAGCTGTGAGACCATGTGGTTCACAAAACTGTGGTCAATAAAAAATGTGGCAATTACAAAACTTCAGTTCATTCCAGCTCAGTTTTCTCAAAAGTCTTTCTTTCTTCTCTTAGAAAATCAGAGCTGTGATATTTAGATAATTGCAATAAGGTAGCTGAGAAAGAGCAATACATTGATTAATGTAAATCACTGTACTTTGCTTGGCTAATAATAGCTGTGTGCAATTCAGTGCAAGGGAATTTTCATACTATACTCAGATAAAACTCCGCTACCATTATGCAAATATAAGTGCAAGAAAATGAGTGACTAAGAAATAAGTATACATACTGAGCTATATGGGAAAATCAGTTAAAAATATAGCAGCTTTCTTGAATTCTGACTTGCTGAAACAGTTTCAATTTTGAAGTAATAATGATAGGTTAGTTAAAATATGCAGAAATATAAAACAGGGAAAGAAGGAACAGTTTTCAGTGCCTTTCACAGAAGATAATTTCCTGCCAATATTCATGTTGCAAAATGAACATAACATTTATTCACCTTATAAAGATGTCTGGACTCTTAAACCAGTAATGAGTTCTAAGATCCTTAAAAGAAAGAGATAAGATGGAAGCCTTAGGTGCAATGAAAATGATGATTAGCATTAGTAATATGCCAAAAAAATGCAATTACTTCATTCATTATCTTATTTAAGTTTTTATCCAAGAGAAATTGTGTTTTAATTACATTTGGAAATTATGTTCAATTTTGGCTGTTTGAACTTAGATGTATATTCAGGACATAAATAGGAATGGGTCAAAAGGCATCATAAAAAATGAAAATTTTTATTCTTTACTTGTATCCCATTTAGAGATTATTAAATGGTCCATTAAAGTAGACATTCATGATGCATTCTATATACCTATTATAACTGTAAAGGACCCCCTACTCATCTCATATCAAATTATGTGGTAACTATTGCTAAGATGATGTCAAACCTGTTATATATGATATAATGATGGGATCTAGGAAATGGATAATTGCATTGATTTCTCTATGAGATTTTCCTGGCATGTACTGAAAATTGTCGTAGGATAATTCCTCTGCCTGAGAATACATCAACAATATTAATCATTACTTAGACTGAATGATACAGCATGAAGTTGCCTGGCATCTAGACTGCAGGACTTCAAGGAAGCTCTGTTTCTAGGAGATTTTTGCCTGATCTATTTGCTTGTTTCAGCAGGAGAATGAATAACCAAGCCTATAACATCTCCTTGGACACATTAGCAAACTATAAAGAAGCTGCTCTAGAAAACTGTAGAGAAACACTGTGATTTCTGTTATTCACATCACTGTTTAATTCTTGTATTTTAAGTCAGACTTGCTTTGCTTTGCTTTTTTCACCTTCCACTACAGAGTTATAAATTAGCAAAAATTTTTTTCTTTGTTGGGATTGCTATCCTATGCCAAAATCTGTAAGGATGTTCCCACACTATCTGCCTGCACAGTCACAGTTTACAAGCTCTTTGTAAACTTTTTTCACTTCTGAAGATAGGGCATTGGCTGAACTCAAGCAGAAAGGGAAGGAAAGGGATCAGTAGAACCAAAGGTATGTCTTCATGCCATAGCCATCATGAAATGCCATCCACTGGATCACATTGCTTCCATTTGTCAGTGTCATGTCTAGAGCAGATCAAAACTGTCAAGTAAGCATTTTGCTGTCAACTTGACATTTTACTTTCTCTTGGTGATACTTTTGATCAGAAAATGGCAGACCCAGAAAAGACATTACCGTAAGTAGTGCTCACAACTATGAATTGTTAGTGTGATATGGTAACAAGAATACTTTGAAAAGCAGCATCAGGACCTAGAGAGACACCAATGACTATTCCTCCAGAAGCCCTAGTATAAAATTCACCTGGTGATGTCAGGGCTTTAAATAGTCTTCTTTTTCTTCTGAAGAATTAACAATTAGAAAATATAAGGGAATCTAGACTCTAAGGTTGATTTTTTTTTCCCTGTCAGGGAAATGAAACAACATAACTGTATGCATAATGAGAGAATAATCATTATTTTCAGAAAGGAAATGTGTAAGGTCATGTGAAAGTGAAATTGGGACCAGATCGTGAGAAAGAATTTAGAGAAGACAGATGTTGAATATGAGAGGTTTAATTCCTCATCACATGTCTGTCTGGCCTATGCTGTTGGCCAAAGTAAACTGTATGAAATACGGATCATATGAAATAGGGTATTCTATATGTTAACTTTCCATTCTGGAGCTTTACAATAGTCAACAATGCAATTATAACAATAAGACAATTAAAAAAAAAATAAAAACCTTATGCTGAAACATCTCTCATCTTCTGAGTTATTCTCAGAAGAAGATTATATAAAAAATATACCAGAAAACACTGAAAGATATTGATATTTCCATGCAGAAGTGTCAACTGCAGAAATCTTTAAAGATGCAATTATGACATAATGAAGTAAGGCAGTTTGGGTTTTGTTTTTTCTTTTGTTTTAAGTGATATCTGTCACAGTATCACTAACTATTTTTATAAATATGTCTGTAAATCAGTAAGAAAGAATATGTTAAGAAAATAAATAAATATATTATTCAAAATTACACAGATTGGAGCCTAAATATGTCTTTTTCAAACTTTTGCTGTTTGTTTTTTTTTTTTGTTGTTGTTTTTTTTTGTTGTTGCTATTAAGCTTGAATTTGATCCATTTCCCTCCTATCCAATTTTGAATTGGAAAAACATGGAGGAAGGCTGTAAAAAAATGCTATTTCAGGTAAAAACACAATACATTTTTCACACATATTTGGCACTTCATCTTTTCAAAACAGCTTTCAATACATGTTAATAATTGTTAGGGCAATGAACCATCAATGGCATTCTTTCAGTGGAAACAGTTTTTTCTAGCAGTACATTAGATTCCTTCTGACAGTAAAGAAGAAAAAGCAATTTTGTCTTTTATTCTCAGATGTTTCATAGTGGTATAGAAATATTTGGGAAAAGTAGTCACAGTCATAATTTCTTTTTTGATGGCAAGACGAAATGATAACTACCCTAATTTAATAAATAATGCTATATAGTACTCTGACCTATGTCTCAGTTAACAGCAACCCATTACATTATTTAGACAAAGACACTGGATATTAGGAAACCATACACAGTCCCTAGGTTGAACTAGAGAAAAAGGAAAAGTAAATAGCAGAAGAAAAAGCAGTGGGATTTATTTTAGGACACCGAGTTGGGAAAATGGCTAAGGAAATGTGAGAATAGTCTTCTTGAACACAGCATTTTTATAAACAGCTTTGCAGCCAGAAACATTGGGTTTCTGACAATGAAAAAATTTGAGAGTTTTTGTGCCACAGTTTTTAGAGCTGCAAGTCAGAGTACAGAAGACTTCAAGTAAGTGCTGATTGAGTGAAAAGGGTATTTGTATTAGTGCTTTTGCAAAATGGAAGTTTGTCCCACAGGGCAAAAGGTAATCAGCATCTTTCACAATCTAGACCACTCTTTCTCTGCCTAGCAGGGTCTATCATGATTGCTATTGATCATTGTTTCTGGGAAGGAATAGCAATAGCAAGCTATTTTATATATGTCCTACCTTACGACATCTGGTAGATAAACTGATGGCTTTATGGAATTAAAACATAATTTAGACCTAGATTCTAGTAGAGACTCAGTGGTTTGACAGTTCATTTCCTTTGTTCCTGCAAAGAAATGGATGTAAACTTCTAGTATTCTGAGTAATATATATTTACCATAGTACAGAATTCAGACTATCTAATACGAAACACCCAACAGGCTAGTGGAGGATGTAGAGGATGTACACCCATCTTGTAGAGGATGATTCAGAGGACTTATGTTAAAAAAATCTCTTAGGTTTCACAATCCCTTAACTCATTATATTAATTCCAAGAAAGGGTAGAAAGTTTATGCAATAAATAACCAATTATTATGTGGTCAAGGTATCTGGCTTCAAAAGAATGCATTTTCATTTAACTATGAAAAAAACCAAAGAGATCAAGTTAAGTGATATTTAACAAATGTTGCTTTAGTAATCCATAGGCTCAGAAAATTCTGAAAGGCTTACGTCATACTTAATGTTTGTAGAATGGCTGAAAATGTCCATGAATTACTCACGGCTTGGCTTTGGGCCATCTGGATTCTAATCAGTGAAAGTACTGAGAAGATATCTATTTTGTCATACTTTGCAATACCTATAAAAAATAAACATCAATAATATCAAGAAGTAAAAGCATATAAATTCACGTGTCTTTTCCTCACTAAAATGTATGCATCAAATTTAGTTGCATCTCCATTAATGGAAGTCCATGTTGCTAGACAAAAACTTTATCAAGGACCTCAGTCTTTGACCAACTTCTCATTTTGCCAGTAGCTGGAGAAAGTGCTTTTCTCTGCTTTTCCACCAGGTCCCCTGTTCATGGTTTAAGATGTACAGAAATGGAGAAAAAAAAAAGCAGTTTGATTACTGCATTCTTGTAAATATTGGAGTCTTTTTCCATTTATGCTGTACAATGGAGAAATATTGTCATAATAGACAAGAACACTTGTGGTCTAGAGTTTTCTGTTGGGTACAGTAGAAAGCTTTCTAAAAGACCAATTACTGTAGTGTTTAATCAAGGGGGTTGGAGCTAGATGGTCTTAAGGTCCTTCCCAACCCTAACCATTCTATGATTCTATGATTCTTCAGTTGCTAGCCATAACATCACAGCCTTGGGAAAACTCAAGAGAATGCTTAGGTACCCAAGTAATAAATAAGCTCTTTCATAAATACAGATAATGCAAGTTTGCTTGGTATCTCTGTGTTGGCATCTTAAGATCTCAAGGGAAAAAAACATTTGTATGTATTACTTTAAGGAGGCCATGGCAATACACAATGGTACAATCTTTGCTTCTGCATTCTTTGACAAAAAGGAACAAAAAATTAAGACTTTCTAAAAATGGTATTTCTTAATCAAGGAGGTATTTATTGCACTCTAGTAAAAGAACAGACTACACTTTACTGCATTTTTAAAACCATTGAAATAGCAGTAGAAGAATACAAGCTGCTCCCATTTGTTTATATCAATGAAACCAGTGAAAATCCTAGGAGAATTATGTGCAGAATCTCATTCATTTTTAAGAGACTGTATGAAAGCAATATATCCTCATTTTTTGTATTGAGACATCTATTTTATTCTGTACAAAGTCAAATGCCATAAATGCAAATCTCTATGCAAATTCATACCCTCCTGACATTGAGCAAGGTCTAATTTTTATACCTTCTAACCTCCTGCTGTTCAGTGTGGTTTAGAACTGTGGAATTTAGATTGTTCATCTTACTTGTCCTAACCAAAATTAATTTTATACTTGTATATAAAAATAATAGAAACACAGTTGAAAAAGGTCAGGATTGTAAATTAAATTTATGTGATCATTTTAATAGTTTCAAGGGGCTGAAGTAGTCTTCAAAATTCAAAAGGATTCAAAAGGATTTTTAAAATCCTTTTTTTTTTAAAAAAAGAAACAATAAACTGATGCTTACCAAGGGAAATTAAATCAAATAGTGAGCTGACAAGTACTACAGCAATTTGCTTTATTCAGTCTATAAGATGTTTCCGAATATGAATATCTTCTAAAAGAAACTCTCATCATTCTGTTTCTCTCAGGAATTATAATTTTAACAGTTAAACCTTGACATCAGTTTAATCATATTTAATTCATGTAGCAGAGACAATGGAATAGAGCAATGTCTTCTCCATCCTGCCTTGAAAAAGCTTTCCTTCTTCATAAGGATATTCAGCAGAGAGGTCATTCATGATGCAGAAGGGGAAGCACTAGCTCCTGATTTAAGAAACAGGTTTCAAGCACCTCATGTGTTCATGCAAAAAATAAACAAAGAATATCTATAGTTACCTCTGGTCTGAGGAGTTAAAAGATAATTATATTACAAAAGCCTAATGTAAATCAGGTTTCATACACATTACTGTAATGAAGAAATACTAGTACTGAAGCTAAAGACATGTTCCCTAAATGAATGTAGCACACAAAACACAAATCAATTTTCCATCTCCTCTTAAATCCTGGAAGCTTGAGAGTATTTCAGGAATCAATCTAGGCTCAGCTTTTTCTTTCCGGAGGGACTGATTTCCTATAAGGGGAACACTGAACCTTAATAGAAGGTGAAAAGGGTATAATACTGTCATTTTCCTTGATTTACAGTTTTACCATTAAATAAAACAGATAACTGTAGAATTACTGACACTTCTATACTCCCAGTGAAGGCTTGGCTAGGGGGTTGCCCAGGGTACCCCAGTTGTTGCCCTGGCCCTGGCAGGCTCCTCTTCTCCTCAGAGCAGCTGATGCCATCCGATATGGCCTCAAAACCCTGTGCAAGTGGCTCTTGACCTGTTATGTTTAGTGAGATGCTACTTTTTAACTATTTATCAGCCACCAAGAGAGTGTATAACTGAAAAATGCTGTGCAATATACTACATCCACATCCTCAGACATGTTATGGTTTGTGTCAGTCTAGAAGGCTTTTTAGGTCCTGTGCTTGGGAAAGTAGGTTTGTAGGGTCTCTCTCCCTGTAAATGATGATAACCTTGATCTTAAAATACTGCTAACTTGTCCCCTAGATACATCTTTGTTCTTAACTAGTTCTCCAGATTTTTGTAGATGCTATGCTATCAATGATTTCTGAAAGATAAGGTTGTGATGTAATTATTGGGTGTAATTTGCCTCAAATGCTGTTGGACTCACTAGGCCATGAGAATAGTCATTGCTTGGTCAGTCTGTAAATCAAGCCAGTCATTTTCTTACTCCATATGTGTCTTCTGTCCTTTTGGAAAAATAGTACCCTTCAGGATTTCTGCTGCTAAACAAATGTAAAGGAATACATGTTTCTTATTCTGCTTCTAGTGGTATTCAGATTTTTTTTTCCCATTTTTTTGTTAAAGGAAGAATCTTGCCTAATTTAGACAGGACACATCTACCCATTATATAAAATGAGAGGAAACAGATGAAGTGATCTCGTTTCCCTTCACATGTACTTGATGTTAAAACAGAAAATACTTGAATTGCAAAGCAGACATAAAAATGCAAATGGGTGACTCTAAAACCTGATGAAAATTTTAAGTTTGGAATTTAATTATCAAAAAAAGGATAACTGAAAAGAAAAACTTAAAAAAGGCAATACAAGGCACAAACTTGTTTAATTATCACCAAATCAAAGAAAAAAACAACTTTCTCACATAGTGACTGCCAATAAGGGGGTTATTTGTGACAGCCAACATGGCTTCACTAAGGGCAAATCATGCCTGACAAATTTGGAGGCCTTCCATGGTGGTGCCATGGCATTGGTGGATAAGCAAAGGCAACTGACATAATAGACCCGGACTTGTGCAAGACGTTTGACACTGTCCCCTACTACATGCTTGTCTCTAAATTGGAGAGGTACGGATTTGATGGATGGACCATTTGGTGCAGAAGAATTGTCTGGCTGGTTGCACTCAAAACAATTGTGGTAAACGGCTCAATGTACAAGTAGAGATTGGTGAAGTGCAGTGATCCTCAGGGTTCAGTATTGTGACAGTGGGATTGAGTGTGCCCACAGCAAGTTTGCTGATGACACCAAGATGTCTGGTATCATTGGCACACTAGATGGAAGGGATGCCATCCAGAAGGACCTTGACAGCCTTGAGAACTGTACCCGTGTGAACCTCATCGAGTTCAGTGAGATCAAGTGAAAGGTCCTATACCTGGGTCAGGGCAACCCCAAGAACCAAGGCAGGCTGAGTGGAGACTGGACTGAGAGCAACCCTGAGGAGAAATGGGACTTGGGAAGGGGTGCAGGTTGACAGAAACCTCAACATGAGCCAGCAGTGTGTGCTTGCAGCCTTCAAAGTCAACTGTATACTGGGCTGCATCAATTGGAGCATAACTAGTAGGTTGAGGGAAACGATTCTTCCCCTCTGGTCTTGTGAGACCCCTCATGCAATACTGCATTCAGCTCTGGGGGCCCCAACACAAGAGGGACGTGATTTCTCAAGTGAGTCCAGAGGAGGGCCATGAAAATGATCAGAGGGCTGGAGCAACTCTCCTGTGAAGACAGGCAAAGAACTGGGATTGTTCAGTCTGAAGAGAAGGCTCAGGGGAGACCTTATAACAGTCTTCCAGTATATAAAGGGGTCTACAAGACATCTATAGAGGCACTTTTTACAAAGCATGTAGTGACAGAAAAGGGGATATGGGCTTTAAGGTGACAGAGGGTAGGTTTAGATTGGACATTAGGAAGAAGCTCTTCACTGTGAGGGTGGTGAAATACTGGAACAGGCTCCCCAGACAAGTTATGACTGTCCCATGCCTCTAAGTGTTCAAGAGCAGTGGATGAGGCTCTGAGCAACCTGGTCTAGTGGAAGGTGTACCTGGCTGTGACAGGGGAGTTGGAACTAGATGATCTCTAAGGTCCCTTCCAACCTTCAATGAATTCAAATACAATAACAAAGTATATGATAGCTGCAGAGAAATCTGAAAAGGAGTCAGTATGTGACAAATCAGAATATTTCATAACTTATATTGAAAGAACTACAGCTCCATCTAATAGGGCTTTTCTCTTCTGTTTTTTTTTTTTTTTTTTTTTTTTTTTTTTTTTTTTTTTTTTTTT
>NDXB01000422.1:0-25771 GCA_002631895.1 Agapornis roseicollis | reverse complement strand
GATGCTGTATTCTTTTTCTTTATCATTATTATTATTGGTGGTAGCAGTAGTGATTTGTGTTATACCTTAGTTACTAAACTGTTCTTATCTCAACCTGTAGAAGTTGCATTCTTTTGATTCTCCCCCCATCCCTCTGGAAGCAGGGGAAGGCAAGAAAGGGGGGTTGAGTGAGTGAACGAGCTGCGTGGTTGGTTGGGTTTAAACCACGACATTAACAAGTTATAGTTTTCTATGGGTTTGCAAGGCCTTAGAAGTGATGCTTGGCAGATTTGCTCTGCCTGAACTTGGCCAGCTTGCATCTTCAGTTGGTTTACCTGTGACAGCAATTGGTTTAATTGACCACTGTCTGTGGCTAATTTGTTTTGGTTTTGTTGTCTTTGTAAGATATGGCTGTAATTTCATATAGACAGCAGAAACAAGCAATTATCCTGTGTAGTATGAGATGTTTATGACTCTTACACAATGATGTAAAATGATTTATTTTGTTTACGCAAAGAAATACAGGCCTGGTATGACAGTGGAAGTCTTGAGAAATGGAGACATAGGATGCAGCACAGAGGTTTGTAGGCATGAGATATGGGATAATAAGAGATGGGGCACAGCCTGGCATTGTGAACTTCATGATTATAAACAACTTCAAAATGGTCAAAGAAATACAGCCCTGGGGTTTGATAAAAAAAGGTTTTAGGGATGACAAATAGCGGAATACTATATAATGCATGTAAAAGACATAATTTATACTAAATTCAGATGTAACATGAAGTTGCAGAATAATATAGAAAGAACTAGGAGTAAAGGTTTCTTAACAAACATGAAAATAACCTCAAATGGATCTTATAATGAAGAGGAAACATGAACATGAAATATGAACATCATATTCCTGCTGGTGAAGGAATCTAGGTGCTTACAATTCACCTTAAGACTCCTACTTCACCCCAGAATCACACACCTTAGGACCCAGAGTACAACACCAGGCAAAGGATGAGTATAGCAATTTTAAATTATTGTTGTCATTATTGTCATAGAAATATTTTCTGGTTTTGTTGTTTTTTTTTTTTTTCTCTTTGTGTAACAGTTACATCTGAATTAATAATAATAATACTTTGATTATACTGGTAAGATTTCAGTTATACTAGCAACAAATTCTTGGCTTTTTGCCTATAAATAGAAGTTTGAGAATGACCAGGGCATTACCAACAGGAATGTCAGTGTTATGTCAGTGCCTTGGTTGTCTTTTTCTACATCACGTCTACCAGCATCTATCATCTAGTTGGGAAGAACCAACTTCCAGCACACAGATATTCATACTTTGTGGATTAGTATTACTACAGTCAGAGGGTGTGGGACTTTCATAGCTACAGACAAGGGCTAAGTCAATATTTCTTTATTGTCTGTTGTGCCACAAAGGTGTGCATTGCTGTCAAACACCAAACCAGTATATAGTTAACTGACCACTGGGTCATCCCCCAGTACTAAACTCATGCATTATGAAAATCAATCATGTAACTGAGAAGAAGATCGACCTTTATGGTGTGAGTTATATAGAGTCTGTCTGCATAGAAAAGTGCTTATTTCTTCTAAGGGCTTAATGCGTTTTGGATGTGTAGCAGCTTAAAGCTGGATGTCATTTTGGATGACTAACTCTCCAGTCTTCTATTGTGCAGTCATGCCAGTTTACACTCTGGCTGAGGCCTGGAGTTAGACATCTGGCTTCCAGAAGAGGAGAGACATATCTGAACTCAACACATGCCTGCCCTGTCAGTATGGACACAATTATCTGGAGCCAAGTGAAGGGGAGAAGGTGAACCCTTACTTGGACACGGATAGATGTAAGCTGATTCTTTATATGCCATGGTAAAACATATAATAGTAAATGATCTTGCCTTGCCTTATCTCTGCTTTGCTCTTAGCCTCCAGTGCACCTAGTCCTTCCTAACATCTCATTTCCACCCTGCCCACAGCCTCCTGTCTGAAGGCTCTTGTAAGGTAATGCAACTTGCATAGCTCCTGCTCTCTACTAAAAGGACCTTGGTAGACAAAGCCATGAGATCGGTATGCATTGCACATGATCTTCTTTAGCTCAAGCACAGGGGGGTAATGCTTCTGGTATCAAAGGACTCTGAGTTTTATCCTTTCGGTCCCCATACATGTCCCAGTGGTTTAAACTGAACATATCTGGCAATTCCAGAGAAATTACACTGTTTTAATTTGCATAACATCTATTTCTTTGGAACTGAACTGCAGATTTTCAAAGGCATGTGTGAAGGATGAAATTGCTGAGTAACAGAGATGAATTTGTTGTAATGCTGCTTGAAATTCTTTGAAGTTCAGGCAAGCAAAAGTCAGACAGGCAAAGCACGATGCTACAGAATTAATCAAAATTAATATGGAATTCTTTCTTCTTGTTGATTTCTTACAATTTTTTTTAACTTAGATATTCTCTCGGTTCTCAGCTTAAGTAGCTGCTGTTAGAAAATATGGATGAGCTACTTCCATGATTAGCTGAGCAGGTACCTCAGTCTTATTGGGGTGAGCAAACAGATTTCACAAGCAGATGGTTTTCTTCTTTCCTTTGCTCCTCTCTCTAGCCCTATGAAATATATATTAGGCCCTGGTACTATCACAGAAGTAACTAAGAAGGATGATAAGTAATGACTAATTTTGTCTTTTCTGGATGCTCTCTCACTGGAGCCAAGAAACATTTTCCCAGAGACAAATTAATTCTTGCCTCAGACCTGTCCATCTGGTTGTGTTCCAGACTCTCTAACTGCATCTCTTTCTGTACCTGCCTCTTATCTATCAGCCAGCTGTAGTCTTAATTAATTCAAATTGCAGAAGCAAATTAATGTCTTACAAATCTGTGGTTGTCTTGTCCTAAACACCCAGAGAAAACTCCAATGTGCAATTTTTTTTCAAGATTAGATTTTGCAACTGTCTGATGTAACACTCAATCAAAATTGAGTATCTATCTCTGCTAATACCCGTAACACACGGCCAGCCTCATGAGATGTATTAAATAGAACCACAGAATGATTTGGGTTGAAAGGGACCTTAAAGCTCATCCAGTTCCAACCCCTGCCACAGTCAGAGACACCTTCCATTAGACCAGGTTGCTCCAAGACCCATCCAGCCTGTCGTGGTTTAAACCCAGCCACACAGCTCGTTCACTCACTCAACCCCCCTTTCTTGCCCTCCCCTGCTTCCAGAGGGATGGGGAGGAGAATCAGAAGAATGCAATTCCCACAGGTTGAGATAAGAACAGTTTAGTAACTAAGGTATAACACAAATCACTACTGCTACCACCAATAATAACAACAATAAAGGAAATAACAAGGGAAAAGAATACAGCATCTCACCAACCACTGACAGATAACTCACGACACCCCACCAACCACCAACCGAATCCCTCCTCCAACACCCCAGAGAGAACTCGCCCTTCCAGATCACTCCCAGTTACCCCCTGGACATGACGTGCTATGGTATGGAATACCTCTTTGGCTAGCTTGGGTCAGGTGTCCTGTCCCTGCTTCCTCCTGGCCTCCCCTCCTCCCTGGCAGAGCATGAGGCTCACAAAGTCCTTGGTCGGAACAAAACATTCAAGCAGTAACTAAAAACATCCCTGTTATCAAAAAAACTTTTTGATTGCTGAACCCAGAACACAGCCTGCCAGGGATAAGGCAGCCACAGCTTCTCTGAGCAATCTGTGCCAGTGTCTTACCACACCCATAGTAAAGAGTTTTTACAGAAGCTGTTTCCCCCGCCCTGGTTTCCTTGTCTTTTGTGTCACTGTGGTCATAATTTTGCTTATCATGTATTTTTTTTTTTATATTAAATTCACCCAACTACTTACAACTGATTGATTTTTCAGGTGTCTGTTTTGAGAATAACATATTGATATATTTTAGAAATCATCAGAAAGAGAATTAAACTGAAAACGAATCAGGCACTTCAATCACATCAGTCTGCTGCTGCATAATCTTTCATTTCAACCTATATATTTCATGGGCCTAAGACTACAAATAAGGCTTCTCTCTCTATTACACTTCCTTCCCTCTCAGTACATGGATTATACCGTGCATGGAGCCTTCTATTTATATAAAATTATATGATATATGGAATCTTATGATAAAAGACTCAACTGACAGAATTAAACCTATGTCAATTAAGACTAAAGCAGAATCCCAAAAAGTATCCCAAAAGCAAGGGGCTCGATAAAAATGAAGAGAGAAACTGTTCTCTGTAAAACTGTCTTAAGTAAAATCAAATCCAATATAATCCTCTTATTAAGTAATATTTGACAGTTCAGTCATGTGCATTTCTCCTGAAAGAAGAGACTTGCTTATTTTAAGCTTCCTGAGAGGCAATTTGCATAATGATGATGTTCTTACAGAACTGGATTGATTTACCATTTTTAAACAAGTGTCTCCAGAAACAGTGTTTGAAACAAGTGTTTACATACTTATTTCCAGAGTCTATTAAGATTTAAAGCAGGACAAGCTCCATCCCCATATAGATTTCGTATGCTCTCAGTCTCAAGCCACATTTGTACTCTTTGATATGTTTTTGGCCAGCCATCACTCACATAACACCTACTGCTGTGGGTCTCTAGAGACGAGGGTAAAGCTGCAAGTTTTTGACTAACCCGAGAGAAATGGTGAACTTCCCTTATAAAAGAATCACAGGAGTCTTGCTATACTTCTGCAGAAATATTCATTCAATCTTAATATAATGGTGACTATATGCTTTGAATGTTATTTAAAAGCTATTTCATCCATGAAGCAAGTGAGATTAAAGAGGTGATGGTAGGAAAATAATGCAAGCTAAAGCTCTGATGACACAGTCATAGAAATTAAACATGGAAAGATCAAATATAACTAATTACACATCTTCTTGCCTGTATTCACTGGGTTAGATGCTATAATTCTCTGTTTGGGCTCAGGAGGAGTCTATGACTATGTTGAATTGTAAACTACAGCTAGTTTCAGAGCAACTAACATGAAGGCTTCTCAGCAAGGATTCCCTGTCTCTGTAGCTATGCGCATTTGAGCACAGCAGAGATGATTCATCATCCTATGAGAGCAGTTTTGCATGACTGTCTGTCCTGGGTTCAGCAGTTGCAGTCACGACACTGTCTTAACAAAGGTTTCATAAAAGCTCTGTGGTTAACATACCTCATGTCTTCATGCACATGCTAGTTTTGTGTTGCCTCCACAGTAGTCCTTAAAACAGGGGATATTCTTTGTCAGGTGAAGGGAAGGGAGGCAAAGCTGCTTCAGAGCTCATCCTCAGCTACCAAAGCATTTAGAAGAATCTGTCCACAGTCACCTTACTTAGTCTGGTATCAATTTGCTTATGAATTTTCTCCATTCCTTCAGTTTCTACTTGCATAGAGATCAAAAGGTCATCCTGGGATCTAGTTTACTAGATATGCATCAGAGTTGAGCACCAAATTGATTTTTCACCAGATTACTTTGGCTTAAATCTTAAATCTTCAGCTTTCAGTCTCTTCTAGAATCTCTGGTCCTTAAGCAATGTTTCATAAAGTGCTACTCTCTACTACAAGAGAGGGTTTAAGCAAAGTATGCTTCCATGACTGGCACACAGATATATTTTCCAAGTCTTCTCTGATCTTCATCCTTACTTTTACCTTATCTGGTCAAGCACACCTCTTCTACTGCTGTTGGGATTTTTTATGAAATTGATCCTACAAGTTCACCATGAACTCTTGTCCTCAGACTCATTGATAGTGAGGGAAACAACTGGTATCATTTCATTAATGCTAAGACTAGCTCCAACTCATGGGAAAAGCCTTTTCATCTCTGACAGGGTATATGACAGCTCTTAAAGCTGCTGAAACCCAAGCAGCTCCCATTGGCTTTCCCTTCAAGATCCTGTACCAATGCTGAATGAATTAATTTGATAGGGTGCCCAAATCCTGTACTTGCAGTTGCAAGGTTAGACTCAGTCTCTGTCTGAAAAAGGATAGGACTGAGCAGCTGCACAAATGTTACCATGCCTGATACACAGACTTATGTGGGTTGTAACAGGGAATACCCACGGTAAATCTATGTCTGGAGTCAGATGTCTTTGGCAAGACTTCTAACTATAGTTGTCACTATAAAGGTGGCTGTGTCACTTGTGCTAGTGAATTCATATGCATCAATGACCATTTCTGGAATTTAGTAGTTACTATTGTAGGCACTTGGGACAGATAAAGAATCCTGGTAATTCTTTTCTTGCTCTAGAGCATGAAGTAAAAATGTTAAAACTGTCAATGTGCATGACTCCAATTATGTGCCTTGCTGAGAAATGACAGCAATTTTGGGTTTGCTCTGAATTGAGATCATTCTGCATTGACCTCCTTGTCTCTCTGCCTCTTAACTATGCTACTTGGGGTGAATATTATCCTTCACCATTCTTCCCTGTGCTCAAAGAAGTTGTTACCTTTATGATTTGAATAAAAAACCAACCCAAACAACCCAAACCAAACCATCAATTGTTTCCAATTGCTTCCATTAATTAATTAATTCCATTAACATTGCAGACATTATCATTTAGCAACAATACATCTATGTGTGCATTCATGTTTCAACTGCCTGTGTGGGTACAGTGGCACGATAAGGCCATTCCATTCCATGTTCTAGAGTTGCTTTAGTGACACATACATGAAGAAAGAATTTCAGAAATGAAACTTTGAAATGAGAAAATTTGTGTTTGTACAGCAAATTATCTTTCTCGTTCAATACATTTCACATAGATGGCCATATGCCAAACCTGATGAATTAAGAATCTACTGAGACTGGTGATGCCTATATCACTGATGACCTCATCTAAGACCTCTTAAACATGACATGGGGATGTCTTACTGCCAGACAGTATTGCTTTGTCTTCCGTAGTGTCATGGTGTAAACCCAGCCATGCAGCTCGTTCACTCACTCAACCCCCCTTTCTTGCCCTCCCCTGCTTCCAGAGAGATGGAGAGGATAATCAAAAGAACAGTGCAGTAACTAAGGTATAACACAAACCACTACTGCCACCACCAATAATAATAATGGTAAAGGAAATAACAAGGGAAAAGAATACAGCATCTCGCCAACCACCAACCGATAACTCATGACACCCAACCCCAACTGAGCACTGACGGAATATCTCCTCCAACTTCCCCTAGAGCACTATCCCTTCAGGGTAATTCTCAGTTACATCCTGGGCATGACGTGCTGTGGTATGGAATACCTCTTTGGTCAGTTTGAGTCAGGTGTCCTGTCCCTGCTTCCTCTCAGCCTCCCTTCCTCCCTGGCAGAACATGAGACTCAGAAAGTCCTTGGTCAGAGTAAAACATTCGAGCAGTAACTAAAAACATTCCTGTTATCAGTTTTGTTCCCAACTGAAAGTCAAAACACAGCTTCACCAGCTACTATGAAGAAGAACTGCTACTGCTCAACCCAGGACACCTAGACAGTTCAAAACTACTCCAAATGCAGAACTTTGATTTTTTTGAAGCAAAAATCGATCGTTATGAATAAGATCTAATCTGGTTATGTCCTGCATTCCATCAGCTTGTATTTAACGGCATGACATGTATGTTAGAAGCAAAGTGAGTCTGACAAAATTGTTCTACTTGACATGGAAAGAATGATTTGGTTCTGCACATAAACTATCAGTTTGCTTTAGGATTGTTATTTTGAAAAATAAATATTGCAAAGAAAATTGATTTCTTATTTCTTCTCCTAGAAGAGTACAAGGGCATAATCTCTATAGTACTTCATAAACCTGATATGACTTTTTGAAAGCTCTCCAGTGTATGCCTCTTAGCTAGCAAAGGAGTTTATCTCTTTCGATTGCAATGCATTCTCTGCTTAAAAAAATGAAAAGAAAAATATCTGATGTATAGCAGGAGATGAGAATGCAATATCTTCTCATAAGAAAAAACATGAAAATATATTAGCAATTTGCAGCTGGGAAAAAGCATTTAAAAAATTGTCAGTAGTTTAGCTTACTTCTCTTAGGCAAATTTATATATGGATCAAAAGAAGGCATAGTAGTTAAAAAAAGTGCCATGCAGTAGGGAGAACTAATGAGATGTTGAGTTAGAAGATACTTTGTGGAATAGATGTGCTATCAATACATAATATTATGGTAATATAATCTGATCCATGTTCTTAAAAATGTCTGAAAGTTCCCACTTAGATTTATATTTCCAGGCACGGATAAAATAACTTAAAAGGCCTGCCTACTTTAGAAAGTGTGTCTGCCTGTGTCCTATTCCAGAGGTCCTAACAAGATACTTGAAAAAGATTGGTTTACTTTTTGCTATCACACTGTCATGTTAATTCATTTCTGCTCTGTTTTCCATTCACTCCCTGGCTGCCTATAATAGGAAAGCATGATGGCCATCCTAAATGAGGTTTTCCTGAGTTTATGGTTTCTCTAATCAGCAATGGATCAATTTCAACAAATAACATATAAATCTTAAAACCAGTCAACATGTACATACTGTTTGTATGGCTCTTCAGAAACAGACAAGACTTAGATTCATCATACAAACTTTAAGTACCAAAGCAAGCCATAAGATCATAGAAGTTATTGACATCAGTTAGACATTATAGACAGTAAACAATAGACTATAGACAGTATACATAGCAAGAGTGTCTTACCTTTAGAGGGTGAATAATTCCTCCTAAACCTGAGCTGTTTTTTGAGTGCACTTATCTAATGAGGTTTATCTAATATGCACACATCTTGCTCAACAGACTATATAGTAAGTACAAGGCAGCTGTTCTTCCACATTCATCAACTACATCAGCCACATAAATGACATGTATAATTCAGGCCTTGATGCAGCAGAAGACACATCTAAAAAGACTGCCTAATGAGGCAGGTGCTCGATGGGAAACATTAGAAATAGGCATGTGGAAGCATCTGAATATCCCTAACTCACAAACCATGGCTGAAGAAATTCCCTGTAAGAATGTCTTGGAAGAGCTGGGGAGCATTCATTCCCCTCCAGACACAGAACAAAGAGTCATGGACTCCTTCTAGGTGTTAAAAAGATCTCTTTCCTTTTTGTTTGACAAGATATTTCAGGACACAAGAGATCCTTGGCACTGGAAGACTCACAAAGCAAGCAGAAAGCAGAAAGCTTTCTGTATTCTTAGCAGAGGAGGTGAGAGAGCATAGTGTACATTATTTACCACACAACAGTTATATCAAAATAATGGACATACCATTTTCTTGAGTCTTTTTCAGTATTGCTTATGAAAATTTTTATTTAAACATTGAAAATTAAATTATAATTAAAGTCTTAATGACGACAATGCCTTAGCTCAGGTATGAACATAACTCCGCATATGATGCTGTATGGCAGAAGTCCTTTCAAAATGAAGACCAAGGAAATAGTGTAGCTCTGGTTTTGTAGAAAACACTGCTGAAGCAGAAATAAAAAACATCTGTAGAAACAAATTATATATGACCTCAAGGAGAAAATGAGGAACTTACAGTTGATGGAGCAGAAGATAGGGAGCCAGAGGAAGAAATTTTAGAAGCCATTGAAACAGGAGACTTAGAAGACGATATCCTGGGTAGTGGTCTAGACAATAGTCTAGGAAAATGTCAAGTGCAGCCAAAGGAATGATGCACTCTTTTGATTCTTTCAGGGTGGTTAAATTGGAGTGAGTGATATCATATGGGAAAACACTGATGAAATCTAGTGTGATGCTGAAAGTGAACATGCAGAACTGATGCAATACGCAAGGCAGGGAAGCCAAGATGCAAGGGTTATCCGTAGTGTTTCATGTCAATGGTGAGGAAGAAAACCTGAGCTATCGCACAGTGGAATTGTTTACATACAGCTTAATTAGCACAAGGACTTCAATGAATATGAAAGAAAAACTTCACCTCTGGGCTTGTTTTCACACTGTGTTGTGCTATATAAAATTAGTTGGAAAGAATAAGTTTGCCTGAAGTCCTATTCTTCTGTTTCCCAGCAGACCTTCTGTTACTCTTATCTCAAACTGACTATAGATTATTTCCCCAAGGTTTTCTTTGCCTTTTCTTATCCTGGCCTTTCATAATCCCGGGGTTCTGCAGAAGCCATTCATGATCTTCTGTGTTATCAGGAAATGACACTGCTGGGTTCCATTTAACTAGCTCAAGCTGTCATCTTCCATTGATGCAGTTTCATAACTATAAAAAAACAATTACACATACTGTGAGAATGTTGATGACTGCACCTTGGAAGGCTAAAGAGAGTAATTGTGACTTGAGTCGTGTGGAATTATAGTAGCTGGAAGATGAAAGTTTGAAGATCAGTGCCTAAAATGCAGCCACACTTCCCAAATTAATAATTCTGTTATATATTTTTCTGTGAGAAATGCCATCAAATCATTGTCGTGTTCTGTGTGTCAAATTACTTCCACCCCAAGATATTTACTTATTTTGAGTATGGTATTACTCTCTTTAAAAAGTATTATGTGCTTCTTGTATCATTCTGCATTATACAGCAGTTAACCAGCATTCACTGCTGGATTTCCTCTAGCATAATCTTCTGCCAGCAGACTAAGTTTTGTGGATGTGTAACCTTGCTTTGGGCTGCAAGTTAGATGAATGTATCTATCTTAGAAATGTGCCTATCAGGTCAGCTACAGCTAAGGACAAAAGTGGAAATATCAAGCATTAGTTGCATTAGTTGTCAGGAGTGTTGATGCTGTTGTCATTCTTATAAACTATAATTATTCAAACAAAATCACTGGCATCATCAGAACATAATATGTCCTCACAACACTGATACACTTACTGTGTGAAGTCTTCAGATCAACTTTACATATGCTGCATCATCACATTAAGTGATATGGTCATAATGTAAAGTAGAAATTTCATATCAGCTTCATTCATAAATCTTCAAATAAATATTCAATGTAATTTGTCAAGGAAGTAGTGAGACCTGCTTCACCATTCCAACAACTGGTCTCTTGTACCTTACATATTGTGCCATGATTTCAAGATGAAGCCAGATCAAACAAATAAATAAAAATTCACACCAGTCAACTAATGATGAAAGCCCCACTTTGAGTTAATGTATGCTTGGAGGTCACAGGATGGAGTCTTACCACTTTTTTCTTCTAATATCACTGGAATTTTCACATACTGATTATCAAAAGCATGTACAACATTGGCAGTGTGTAATATCTGGTTCTTTCTCTGACAGGGTCCAGGCAGTGGTCCAACATGAACATTCAGGTGCTGATTTCAGGGAATGAAAGAGCTATGTTAGTATCTGTTTCAGGTCTTTATGCTGCTGGAGACACTTAGGTGAGAAAGGTCACACACCAGATTTCTTCAGGACAGGATGAAGGAAATCAGTTTCAATCCCCAAAAACTCCAACAAGAAGTGTGAATCAATCATTACTACCATTTGGATTTTTGGCTGTGTAAGTGAAAATCCTGCTTGAAAAATTTGTGTTTTATACAACGTATATATAATCCCTTGATACCGTCATGCTTTAGGGATTTTTATTTTACAGCGACCATATATTTCCATCAGTAAAATACATGCAGGTTATTGAATACGTACATGGGCATATAAGAGATTTTTTCCATCAACATTTCCTCCAGTATAAATCATAATAAAATGGATGAAGAGCATCCTTATGTTAATATTGCCCTGTTCCATACTGGCAAGGTCAATACTTCTATGTTTTATCTATTTCATGAATACTATGCATATCAATTAAAACTGCCTGTAGGCAGCTTTAGCCTGACAGAAAAGCAGAATTATTTACATTGCACCCATGAGTTGATGCATTCTGCCTGACTTTTTTAACTATTTCCTCTTCTGGAAATCTCTCTGGAGCTTACCAAGCAAAAGATTCCCTGTGTCTATTGCACCCCAGAATTAAAGAATATTGATTTCTGCTGGATTACACACTGTAATCATGCATGTCCAGACCAGCCTATGAAGAAAGTGATTCATTTACAGCCTTTGGAGTGAGGCTATGCTCATATATATGCAAACTTTTGCAATTTGGAGAAAGAGTTGTTTCATGCAGTCTATAGGTATCTAATTGCCTTAGATAGAGGAATAATTACCAGCACATCATCTAAAGTCAGTAAAGAGCAGCACGCTTCACTGGAGTTCAGAGTACAAATCTAATTTTGATTCATCTTCTGGAAGACCAGTGTTTCCCTGTTGGCTACAGAGGGAACATAGAAAGACCAGCTTTCTAATTTTGGCACCTAATTTATATACCTAAAAAAGGTGATGTGATTACCCTCTAAAGCCTTAATTCATCTACCATAAATTAGCCATCTGGAGGTGTTCAATGATTAAGTATCAATCCATGATTCATACTGCCTATCTCAGCCCTCAGTCAACATCAGCATATGCTGTTCACCCAGATTTAGGTGGGTGAAAGTCCATAGCTGTTTAAACTGCCTATTTTGTTCATCTGCAGAACCCTCCCACCTCTGCCCAAATTAGACATCTAGCCCTTACTAAAGTCTAGTTGTGATTAATCCCTTCAAAGGCAAGTGTCAAAATCCTAAAACTCTAAATGCTAGACAGCTCTTAATTCTTGCTGAATCTCAGACCTACATAAATACCTAGTTAACGGATGGTCTCAGGCTGAAACGCTCAACACTGGCCTCTTCCAGCGCATTTTGACCTTGGAGTTAATAGGTACTGAAATCAGAGAGGCAGAAGAAATAGTGGAAAAATAGAGGGGATATTTCCCTAGGACCTTTTAAATATTCTCTGGACATCCTGGATGTCCTTGTAGTGGATGGCCTTTTTATTTTAATTATCCCTGAGATATTTGCATTTTGTCTCTGAGAGTGCCAAAGTACAGTACTCATTTAACTCTGGCAGTGCCCAGCCATCTAGTGATAGACCATAGGAAGTAGCAAGTGACTTGCATTTTTGATGTCAGCCTGAAATAATGAAGATGTTGAGTAAGTTGTTGCTTACAAGAGTCTTGGCTAAGGGAGGAAAGAGGAACATCGTCATTCACAAAACAACATTTAGCTGACCTTCAACTAACATCTGCACAGGTCAGGCGAAAAGCTAGATTCATCATTCAGGATGAAATCCTACCAATCCAAGGTATTGCAGTGGCTGCAGAGGACAATTGGCTGTTTGGCCTCAGGAAGTGGCAGCACAACAAAAAGCAGCCATCTACCTTCAGGAGCAGATTTCTTCTCCTTGGCCATCTGACTTAGGAAAAATTAATCTAGCCTTGCATTCATGTAAAATTTTCTCCAATGATTTCTGGATCAATCAATTCTATGCTATAAATCTGTAAACTGACAAGTCTTAGAAATGCATGGTCGTTACATCACAAAGTCTTTTAGCAGTTTGCATGACATCAGTTGGAGGAATCCAATGAAATAATAAAAAGTAGATGCAGAGTAAAGCAGAACATACCCCAGTCCGCTTCTGTGAATCGCATTCATATGAAAATGTGAATAGGGGGCTTCATATCTCATCTACAGAGGGAAAAAAATGCTTAAAAAGTATGTCACAAATGAAAAGCCTGGAAAATAACTTTGTTCTTGTGCTATATCCTCAGAGCATATTTATGATAGGGATTTCAAGTTATGAGGTGACTGTGTTTTGAACTTGTTACATTATGTTAACCACACAGATAATGCGAGCATAGTTCTGTTACAAGGCAAAAAACAGATGGGTATTTTCAAAACAATACATTTCTGAACAGTATTATCTCACAAACAGCAGTTACTAAGACAAAATAAAAACTTTAGGAGATACCTTGATTTTGGTATAAGCAAATATTGTAATTTCAAGAACAGATACAGCCTCAGGGTATTCAAACAGAATGGGATAGAATATCAAACAGAATAGGACAGATAGGGAGAATAAAGGTGTGATTATAACAGGAAAGCTCTTCATGCTGAAGTTTATAGTACTACCTAAATAAACTCTTTCCATTAAAAAATGGCTTGATGGCAAAATACTGCATAGATCTTTCTGAACCCTGGAGGCCTTTTCTCCAGATATTGCTACTTAAGAAGATATCAATGTTTAGGTAAAATGTTACCTAAAACTCCACTTGCAGTCCTATTCCCTTCTGTTGGTGTCAGCTCATTGCTTAAACGGGTTTCTTCCATGAGATACAAAGCCAAGGTTGTGCGTACCATCCTTGGAGGGATCACAGTAGTATTTCAAAGTCAGAACCATCAGGTTTAAGTTGTTAATTACTGCAATCTAAATTAGAATATTTTTATTTCTTTAAAAATCTTGTGTTTAATTGAAAATATTATTTTTCCTTCATCAGATTTGCCTTCATTTCTGTGACTAGCCAGAAGTTATCCTTTTCTAAACAGCTTCTTTAAGAAGCACAGTTCCCACTAGTTAAAATCACTCCCCCCCCAGAAGATCAACAGGCTGTTCATTGTGCCTGAGCTCTCACTGAAATAAAACATTGTGAGGAATGTTATTTTACCTACAAGATAGTCAACTTTTTTTGAGGTTAATATCTGTTTAAGCTTTTCCCTTAACAGACTTAAATCTGATGACCTTCAATTTTTATTATTCCCTCATTTTCCTGTTCACAAAAAGAAATATGATAAATTGCCTCTGGGAATTAAGATATGCAAGATGGAATCAAAGTAGTATCTGTGTTTGTCATCTTGAGAGTGAAACACATGTAAAGATGAGTTTACCTTTCAGAGAAGAGTTATTTGCCTCATTTTTCTTTGACTCACACATTTTTGTGGCTTATAGTTTTAAGGTAGCGAGAAAAAGGAAGTGTTAGAACTGTGGTGCATTGTATGTAAGGCTAGAAAGTTTTAAAATAATAGTTTTTGGGTTTTTTAAGACAGATGGGTGTGTAAAATATAATTTAATTAAATTCATATTCATTATTATTTTAAGTTCATCAAGTCATGAGCCATGAAAATGTAATGAAATGCCTTTTCTGAATACTGGAACTAAACTGGGCACAACAGAGAAGAACGGCAAACAATAGTCAGTGGTCTAGTGAGCACTAATACTTCCTTAGTCAAGTGAAACATGCTTTATGGTGGGAACTAAAAGAAGTAGTTCCAAAGTTAGTTAGATATTTATTAAGACTGAAGACTATGTAATTCATCCAAACTTAAACAGTTCGTGACAAAAGACTGAAGGGAAACTTCGGAGTTAAATCCCTGCACTTTGCTCTGGCTGCTAGGTGAATTCCTGGAGAATTATGCTGGAGATCTGCAGCCCAGAATCCAGAGTGAAAGCACAGCCGATTAGATAAGCAATATAAAAATGCCAGTATGACTAAATGATGTCGGATCATGCTGTGAAACCAGAAACAGTGTTAATTTCCATTTAAAATAATATACATAGCTCAGCTCCTCTAGTTTTGTTGGACAGATACCCAAATGTTAAGGAAATGAGATAAAGAAAGGGAGCCTGTACTGTTGGCATGGCAAAGTAATTGGCTCCAGTAACCTCCAATTTCATCACAGATTTATAGTGTCAACAAGTCATCCAGATGATTAGATCCAAACTTGTACAAGACCAACTAATAAACAGAGCATTCTTAACACAACACAGTCTCTCAAAGTTATACAATGCAGGTTCTTAACTACATGGCAGCATTTGTGAAAGGCTTTTCAGTGAGTCAGAAATCTGGCAAGCGATTTTGATTCCATGAGATGAGAAACAGAGGAGTAGTAGGAAACCTTGAAAATAGCAGACAAATAGATTTGAGTATGGTCTGAAAATACAAAGAACAAAACCTCAAAAAAATTTATCAGTAATAAAATAGACTCTTTATTCTTATGATGTTTGTAGACATGCAAAAACACATTTAATTTTAGTTTCATACCAACAGGTATCTAGCTAAGGTCAAAATAAGAGGTCCACACTTATTTTTGTCTCAAAAGGTTGTGAAACAATGCCTCTCTTTTTAAGCTGCCAACCTCTGGGAACTTAGGCTTCACAGACACATTAAGCATCAAAACCTCTATTCAGTTTCTCCCAGGTTCTTCCAAAGATTAATCAGAGATGCCAGGTGCCTGTTACACTGAAATGAAGCCATGTGACAACCCAGAACAGATGAGCTCACCAGAGTGGCAGAGAAGTGAACAGGCACTTGGTTTACTAAGTCTGGATGGACAAGGGTATTGCATAAGGCTGCAAAACAATTTGTTTTGTGGCCACAGGCTCTGGTTGGTCCTAGCTGTGTAGAAAACTTTGCATTTTACTATTGCATGCTATATGTTGCTATACATCCCCAAGTTATCAGGCTATAGGACCAGTTACTACTGCTTAGTTCTCATGTTAACAAAAGTTTGCACCTACATGTGCATATGGATAAGTGTTCAAGTGTATTATTTGCAATCTCAGATAGGAATCATGGAATCATTGAATCATAGAATGGTTAGTGGGAATGGTGGAAGGGACCTTAAGATCATTTAGTTCCAACTCCCCTGCCATGGGTAGGGACAGCTCACATGGGACCATGTCACCCAAGGCTCTGTCCAACCCGGCCTTGAACACTGCCAGGGATGGAGCATTTGCAACTTCTTTGGGCAACCCATTCCAGTGCTTGTCACCCTCACAGTAAAGATTTTCTTCCTTATATCTAACCTGAACTTCCCCTGTTTAAGTTTAAACCCATTCCCCTTGTCCCATCACCCTCACAAAAAGTCCCTCTCCAGCATCCCTGTAGCCCCCTTTAGACACTGGAAGCTGCTCTGAGGTCTTTACATGGCTTTATTTCTCCAGGCTGAACAGCCCCAACAGGTGAGACCTCACCTGGAGTATTGCGTGCAGTTTTGGTGTCCTTAACATAAAAAGGACATGGAGCTGTTGGAACAAGTCCAGAAGAGGCCACGAGGATGATCAGGGGACTGGAGCATCTCCCATACGAAGACAGGCTGAGAAAGCTGTGACTGTTCAGCCTGGGGAAGAGAAGGCTGCGTGGAAACCTCCTAGCAGCCTTCCAGTATCTGAAGGGGGCCTATAGGGATGCTGGGGAGGGACATTTCATTAGGGATTGTAGGACAGGACAAGGGGTAACGGGTTCAAACTTAAACAGTGGAGGTTTAGATTGGATCAAGGAAGAAATTCTTTGCTGTGAGGGTGGTGAGGCGCTGGAATGGGTTGGCCAGGGAGGTTGTGAATGCTCCATCCCTGGCAGTGTTTAAGACCAGGTTGGATGAAGCCTTGGGTGGCATGGTTTAGTGTGGGTTTTCCCTGCTTATGGCAGGGGGGTTGGCACTAGATGATGTTAGGGTCCCTTCCAACCCTAACTCTTCTATGACTCTATGAAGCAGAAGCTGAAGATGTATTACCACAGAAGCCTGCCTTAGCTATAACAGGTGTGGAAAGGGAGTGCTTTCCTTGTATCCTAGACTGTTCATACCAAGATCAGGTCTTGAAAAATTTGGAGAAAATCATGTTTCTTTTTCAATATTAAGTGCTCTGATGCTAAGAGAATGATTCTGTCTTCCAAGACAATCAGTCTTGTAGGTCTCGCTCACACTTTATAAAGAATTAAACTTGACACAACTAAGTAATGTCTAGACATGTGAAATTGTACATCAACGTCTTTAAAAGGATCCTGAGGTTATGGAACAAAAGTTAGGAATTTTACGCCCCCTGGATTTTTTTATGGGGAATTAAGATCACAGAGCTGAGGGACTAAAAATTAACATTATTCTGTCATATTGGTAGGAAACTTGAAAAGATCCTACAACAAATATTATCACCTTCCTAGGAATTCAAAAATGCATTTGGGAAAAATTCCTTGATCTAAGTTTAGCCAGATGCATAAACCACAGCTTTTACCCTGTGCAAAGGTCAGAATACTGTCAGAAAATTTTTAACACAAGTAACATCCAGAAAAACATTATGTGACACTGCATTTCTTTAATGTTCTCCAAGTATCATGCATCATGAATAATGCACACAATGTGTTTTTATCAGAAGAAAATCCTTCCTTCCTTCCTTCTTCCTTCCTTCCTTCCTTCCTTCCTTCCTTCTTCCCTCCCTCCCTCTCTCCCTCCCTCCCTTCTTCTCTCCCTTCTTCTCTCCCTTCTTCCCTCCCTTCCTCCCTCTCTCCCTCCCTCCCTTCTTCTCTCCCTTCTTCTCTCCCTTCTTCCCTCCCTTCTTCCCTCCCTTCTTCCCTTCCTCCCTTCCTCTCCATTCTTTCTTTACTTTGGCAGGGACTGTACTCACCAATACAACATCTGTGTTGGGGAGTACACTTGCTGTGTTGAACTTCTTTCAATACAGGAATCAGAAGAAGCTAAAGCCCTCTAATACCCAGTTAAGAGAACTGCTAACAGTGCTGTTAATTAAGGCAGAGGCATCATGAGCAGCTTCCTCTTGATCATACATTCTCATGTTGGTTTTGGGCTCAGAGCCATGCCTACACTCTCCATTACTGAGATCAGTAAAAACGGTGCTGTTAAGATAAATGGCATAAAGGGAGCCAAAAGGTCTCTGTGGTAATTAAAGTTTGTGTGACTAGGGATCCATGAGGATGTGGTTACAGAGCTCCCTCCAGTACCTGGTGGTGAGCTCACCTGTGGTATCTTTAATCTGAAGACCAGCTGCATCTTTGCTGCTTTTCCATTTACAACCTTGTTCCTCCATCATTAGTACCTTCCATCCCAAGCAGAGTCTCAGTTCACAAAAACATTTTGGTATCAAAACTCAGTACAACTAACAGAAATCTAATACATGATTTTTACAGTAATAGTCACTGGTTTGCTGACCAGTCTTCTGAGTCTTTTATTTTTTGTCCTTTTTTTTTCCCCCATTTACTATTGTTATGAGAATACTTGGAGCACTAATAAAAAAAAAAAAAGAAAAANAGTCACTGGTTTGCTGACCAGTCTTCTGAGTCTTTTATTTTTTGTCCTTTTTTTTTCCCCCATTTACTATTGTTATGAGAATACTTGGAGCAAAAAAAAAAAAAAAAAAAAAAAGGTAGAACCCTCTGAGACAGAGATTTATTGCTCGTACAGTCTAAGCAGAGCAAGGCTTCCAGCTAAGTCACTCCAACTTCAAAGGATGCTGAGTGAACTCAGTTCCTTCCAGGAAAGATGTGTGGGCCCAGCTGGAAATATGGCACAGACATACACACTCATCCCTTTAAACCAGGCACATACAATTTGTAACACAGTTATTGTGTTAAAAGGGGTAGGGAAGAGAGAAGGAGAGAGCTGGAATACTGAAGGATAGAAAGCAGGGGTGCATCTGGCTACCCATGGGAGTGTGGTCAGCCAGCAAGCAGTGGTTTCACCAGCAGGAACATCTCCACTCCAGGGACAGTGTTTTTAGGGTACAAATTCCTCTGCAGAATCTGGCTATCTCTTCATGCCCCTTGTTCATACATACAAACCCTGTTTGTGCAGATCACATATTGTCACATTGCTGATATTCAAAAGATTTGAGCAACACAAAGTCTGTAAAAGATTTTTATTAGACCAACTGACGCAGCTGGAGAAACAACAAAACACAAAGGCTCTAAAGGCACATGGAGCTCTGAAGAGCCATTTGCTTGCTCAAAAATTGTTTGCTTTTCCCAATTACATTAGTTGATTTAACAAGAAGTATTAGCTTGCAGTACAAAACAGTGCTTCTCTTAGATAAGGCAGCAAAGAGTCAGTGATCGTTGCTGGACAGCTTAGATGGGAAGCCTATCTGTCACAGGGAGACATTGAGATCCAGAAATGAACTCATAATCAGAGGACAGGACATACTTGTGAAATGTTATATATCATTTGCTTTGTTGAAGGAAATTGCAATTACAAGCCCTCTACAACCTCATGATAATGGGAAATCTGATCATAAGATAAAAAATCCACAATAGTTTCCATTCTGAATCTCAGAATAAAAGGTAAATAACTGTGTGGAAAATTTATTCCACCTATATCATGCTGTTATTATCAATTTAGTCCAGAGAACTTCCTGAAAATTAATGAATGTCACTGAAATGATTTTCTTGCTGAGCCAGTGTCTGGGGGATTACCAGCCTGACAGAAAGAGGAAAAAATATATAAGCATATACTTCTGGGTACAGAAATCATTTTGGTTTTTTATCATGTATAAACAAAAAGCAACAATATATTTTACTCCAGTAATTTATGAGCAAGTATCTCCACTGACATGATAATTTTGCAGCTACCCAAATCAGGAATGATTTCATGATGGGATTTTATTTGGAAGTGTAAACTAGAATTTCACCATAAACCCAGCATATTCAGCAAGGCTCTGTATCTTTACTTGGATTCATTTATCCATATTAAAAGAGAGCAAAAAAAACCCACAAGGAACTAAATTAATGGGTACATAAAAAACCCAAGGATTTTCAAGTACTGCTGCCTGACCTTTCAACATAACTAGTTTAAATTAAAAATTAGTACAAGAACACTATCCCATCATTTTGTGCAATCTAAGTAAGCCTTCTAAGTAAAAGTATATGAGAAGCAAAAATACAGAATGTATCTGTGAGTTTTACAAATTATGTCAATGCTGTATGAAGGGCTGAATACATCTTAAATTGCTGGATTTTGTTCCCCAGGTTTCATCATGTAAACTAATATATGTTTCTTTGCCCTAGCAGAACACAGGCCTCAGATGAGATGGACACTGAAGAAATATAGTGAGAAACAGGTCTTGAGAAAACAAGATTTCAGCTTAAATATGCAAACCAAAAAATAGAAGTTTCTACCAGCAAGGTCTTGAGATAGAGGTTAAGTGCTATTCCCATACTGACAATGGAAACACATCCCAAACATAAGATGGGAACCCAGAGATCTTTAGTTCAACAAGTGAATTAACAAGACATGAACAGATTTCATTTAGTTGCCCTGTTGGACATCAGCAGCATCTTTGGGAGGTTTCTGGCCTTAGATTCAATCCGCCTGACTTTATACTGGAAATACCTACAGCTGAACTTGTATCCTCAGTTGTCCATTACGTCCAGAGGGAGAGACAAGCTCTTTCAGAGCATGATTCATCTTAACTATTGTAGACATCCACTTCAGGCTAAATTGAATTGCCTTAGCAATGACTCCATCTCTCTGGTATCACAAAGTGAGCCTAGGGTGGCTAACTTGGGTGAAGAGATTTACAGAGCAGGCATCTAAATTTGAATGAATGAATCTTTCCCCATGTGTTAAAGGTGTGAATTGGCTCCAGTGAAGTAAGCATGAGAAATGAAGTGGGAAGTGATAATATGTTTTTTCAGTTCTTATTTGGATACGTGTCAGTGCAATGTCAATGATCTAAAACATAATTTAAGGTAAAGGGTTTGCCTAAGTGAATTTTCTCCTATTTCTTCTGCTAAGCAGTCTTACCAGTCCATACAACAGTACAGAAGTCTTCTTCTAATTTCATCACTATTGCAGTCATTGCACCTACCAAAGCAGGAATCAAAAAGCTGTCCAAACAAAATGTACTAATCCAGATACATCCCACAGTGAGGATTTGTGGGGTATTGCTTTCATAACTCCCATATGGGCACACTACAACCCATTCTGTTCCTGTGGTGTTCATAGAGGGAAACATGTTAATATGAAAAGTAGAGAACATCTTCAAAAGCAGACACATAAGATGTGGTAAAAGTCAACACAAAAAGAAAAATAGTTTTAGTCACAAGCACAACAAAATTAATTGATTGGGATAAAAGTAGAAATCACATGAATGAGGAGGCATGCAAAGAGGTGATGCAGCACTGGCAACAGGAAACTGCAACAAAATGTGTAGGGGTCATGGTTCTGCTTTGCAAAGCAGCAAGTGACTGCATCTCACAGCCTCAAGTGTTCAGGAGATAAAGTTTCTCATAAGCTATCTGTGCCTGTGAAAGAATCTGTGAAAGGATCTCATTAAAAAAGAGACAATAGCCATCATAAAGTGTCTTATTGTGCCTATCAAATGAAAAAGCCTCTCGTTGTGAGTACAGTCCCACTGCTATCTCATCTCTGCCCATGGAGCAGAAATAAATGGAGAAAATGTCAGATTTCAAAAAGTCCAGTACAGGTAAGAGGTGATGCGAGGACAGCAAAAAATCCCAAATGCATAAAAGTCTATGACTTTTGATCACCCTCTTACCCGTTTCTAAATTGTTGCTGGTTTTTTACAAATAGGGAAAATGTGATGAATTCTTGTCATTTTCTTGGGTGTATCTTAACCACGGTAGCCACTTTACACCAAAGATATTTAACATATTTTTGTATTTGCTTTTGTTATGTTGCCTAATGTGTTCCTGAAAAACTTTTAGTATTATTTCACTGAAGATGAAACAAAAATCTGAATGGAATAAAATATGCATTACTTTTCCATTTCTGGAAATCTGAATTCGAGCTCTAATGGGATTTTGATAAAGAGGTATGATATTTGACTATGGTGATATTTCAGGTCATGATGACATGACTTATTTAGATGTTTTGGGATCTACTCAATATGCTTGCTACCCTCTGTTTCATCTTTTCATAATGCTGAAATCTTACTGTTAAGGATTTTATCAAAGTTGTGTAATATACAATGTCAGACTAAAGTAAAATACTGTGACTCTGTCATAGATTATCATCTCTAAAATGGACACCCAAAGCAATCTTCTTCTCCTGTTTTCTTGTGAGATTTGGAATGACTAAAATCCAAGTCATTAACATTCAGGTTGTTTATGACATTACAAAATGATGAAAGTAGCTTGAAATGAATAGTAGCTTAAAGTGCGAGACATTTTGTGAAATTATGCATCTGTTCTTCACTAGAAAATTTGTATGCCAGCGAAGGCATAACAAGGCAGAGAACTGCAATTAAATCAGAGAAAATACTAATGCTATGTCCAGTTCAGGATCTCAACAGTCCAGGTAAGGAATTTTTTAGCATTCCCAGTATCCATAAAATACTTTTCAAAAACAGAGTATAAAATCTCTATAATAAGAGTCCAATACTTTCTTAAAATAACTTGAATTCAGAAGTCTGTCAAAGGGCTCAAAATATCTAATCTCATGGCCATGTCGATTATCCAATGATTATAAAACTCACAAGATAGTTATTTGTCTGAGAGTAATGTAACAGCTTAGTTAAACACAAAAAGGCAGCCATGTAAAACAGAAGAAATATTTAGTAAAGAATCCTAGTCACAAGTTTGATTAGTTAAATACAGACTGTAATCAAAGAGAGACCCATTTGTAAACCACTTGTAAAATGCTCTGAATGCAAAGTGAAATAAACATTTAATTGTCAGGCTGAGAGCAGTCATAGTTCGACATCTTCTTGGGTCTTGGTCCAGACAATGGGGTTAAACCATGACAGTACTCAGCGAAGGAAAACATGCACATACTTATATTTCATTTCAGAGGTGTGCTTGCGTATACCTAAAATTAAGCATATGCTCGGTTCATGGATTTGAAAACATCTTCAAGGGCTAGAGTCCAAAGTCCTGTTTTGCAGATTCAGAGCTGCCTAGACACAATGGTTTTGTTAAATATTACTGTTATGTTTCATTCATCTTGTTTTCATTACTATAACCATTTTTTTAACACATATTTCAAGCAGCTTATTTTGAGTTGGTCATGCATCCTGAAAATGCTGGGCTGGTTTCTAATTTCTGTGTGATCTCTGTAAAGATATTCATTATCTGAAAATTTGAAAATACATAAGTTCACATGTTAAGATATTTAAAAATAGCAGCAGTTCTTAAACCAGGCTCTTATGGTAAATGAAGCCATATTGTAAACTTTACAAAGTGTTAGTAAAGACTTCTGGTTTTCTATCAAAAGCCCAAAAGATATTATTTACTGCTGATAAAAACAGATATGGTAAGGTTGTTTGGAAAAGAGCCTGGAACATTCATACAGATGGAGAGAAACATTGATCAAGAAGGAGTGAAAGATACTTATGTGTTCAGTGGCCAGAGGGAAATGAAAAGGCTGAATTCAGCTATGTTCCCAAAGGATAGGGAGCAGCATAAAAAGAATCCCCAGGACTGATAATTTCATAACCTTAACTGGGCAAAGAGGTCAGTGATAAACTAAGCTCATTCCTATGGCTCATTTTAGAATCATAGAATGTTTTGGGTTGGAAAGAACTCTAAAGGTCATCTAGTTCCAACCCCCTGCCATGGGCAGGAACATCTTCCATTACACTAGGTTTTGTCAAAGCCCTGTCGAGCTTGGCCTTGAAGACTGCCAGGGATAGACAACAGTACAACCTTTGAGGCAGACCCAACACATTATATGCTGTCACTCTGCTATATAGACCTCAGAAGGATTAAGGGATGTGATACTCAACTCAGGAATGGCTGATAGTACGGATATCTACCTCCAGAAAAGACAGCTCACTTTGCTGATTTTGGTACTTCCTAGGCATGGGAAGGGAGGAAGGTTTGTCACCAAGACTGGGATTCACAACAGTTGAGATGCTGAATGTTGGGATGTGATGAATACGTGAGAAATACCAAGTTGTGCCTGCAGTGGTATCTCCTGTATGAGCTCATACACATGGAGTCTGCAAATCAAAGCCTGCTGTTTTGTCACCTAGAGTACAAGAAACGATATTGGAGAAGGTAGAGTTGGGATGTTCTCTTACTGCTCCTTGGGTCATTTGTAAGTTGTGGATGACTTTTCTACAGAAGACACCCATAAATGTAACAAACTTCATCCCTGCATGCCCAACCAGTAGGCTACTGCTTCTTGCTTTCTTGGCTATGCACTCATTCAGATTTAGCAGGCAGTAAGTTTTCTGTAATTTGCTATCCTGGGTACTCATGTGAGAGACTAAAGCTGTGCTCTCATCTCCTGTTAATCTGGGGTAGAAGGCTTCTATAAGTACTAGGGGAAAAGGTTTACCACTACTGTTTTTGTTTAATGGTATAGGTGGATGGATGCTGTGTTTCAAGTCTCTGAAGGAGTTCAGTTCTTTGGGCTTAGCAAGCAACATATAGCATGCCTTCAGGTTGGGTTTTGATTTTGAAATGAAAACTAAATTATGGAGTAATCACTATGTACAATGAGGATTTTGTCTCAATTTTAATATCCATTTCATCAGAACAAGTTAAAAATTAGGACAGAGTATCAGCATGTACCAGTGTCTCCTATTGTATCATCATCCTGAGCAGCTGAAATACAAGAGGAAAAAAATAGAGCTCTGTAACTATTTTTGCAGAACTATCACATTTAGTTCTTGTTTACTGCAGTATACAGAATAACTCTGTAAAATTTGGAAGTTGCTTTGAAGTTTTTCTTTTTTACATCCCTTTTACACCTAATTGAAGAAGATAGTCACAGCACATCACTTTGCATTTCTTACAAGCCTTGCATAAGGAAGATCAATTGTAATATGAATATCAGGTCAAGGGCATGAAAAATATAATAATGAATTATTTTTTTACATCTTTGAAAGTATTTCTTCATTTTAATGGTTGGCCAGTGCCAGGAATGGCAACCAGTTTTCCCAGTCTGTAGGGAAGGGGTGACACCAACAGCCCTGAGCAGATCAACCTACAGAAAAGCTGAGTTAGGAGGAGGGTGTTTTTGCAAGATCAACATTAACATTCCTTTGTTTCACAGTCATGGTGAGAATGGCAACAAGAGTGACACAACATAAACTGGTATTTTCAGAGTGACAGAATGTAAATGGGAGGTAGTGAAAACGTCCTCAGCCATTCCCACTACATCCTCAACATGGTAACATCTGTTCTCTCCTGAAGTAATTTACTCACACTCCTCTTCCCTTCCCTTCCCTTCCCTTCCCTTCCCTTCCCTTCCCTTCCCTTCCCTTCCCTCTCCTCCCCTCCCCTCCCCT
>NDXB01000421.1:2954-15852 GCA_002631895.1 Agapornis roseicollis | reverse complement strand
AGCGTTCGACACTGTCCCACACGACATCCTTGTCTCTAAATTGGAGAGACAGCAATTTGATAGGTGGGGCACTCAGTGGATAAAGAACTGGTTGGATGGCTGCACACAAAGAGTTGTGGTCAATGGCTCAGTGTCCGGCTGGAGACCAGTAACAAGTGGTGTTACTCAGGGATCGGTGTTGAAACCAGTCTTGTTCAACATCTTTGTCACTGACATGGACAGTGGGATTGAGTGCGCCCTCAACAAGTTTGCTGATGACACCAAGCTGTGTGGGTTGGTGGATACGCCGGAGGGAAGGAATGCCATCCAGAGGGACCTTGACACGCTTGTGAGGTGGGCTGATGCCAACCTCATGAAGTTTAACCATGCCAAGTGCAAGGTCCTCCACCTGGGTGGGAGCAATCCCAGGCACAGCTACAGGTTGGGCAGAGAGGAGATTCAGAGCAGTCCGGCTGAGAAGGACTTGCGGGTGGTGGTCAATGACAAAATGAACATGAGCTGGCTTCAGTGTGCGCTTGCAGCCCAGAAAGCAACCGTATCCTGGGCTGCATCCAAAGGAGCGTGACCAGCAGGTCAAAGGAGCTGATCCTGCCCTTCTGCTCTTGTGAGACCTCACCTGGAGTATTGTGTGTAGTTCTGGTGTCCTCAACATAAAAAGGACATGGAGCTGTTGGAACAAGTCCAGAGGAGGGCCACGAGGATGATCAGGGACTGGAGCATCTCCCATATGAAGACAGGCTGGGAAAGTTGGGGCTGTTCAGCCTGGCTGCTATGCGTGGAGAACATATAGCAGCCTTCTAGTATCTGAAGGGGGCCTATAGGGATGATGGGGAGGGACTCTTCATTAGGGACTGTAGTGATAGGATAAGGGGTGATGGGTTAAAACTTAAGAAGGAGAAGTTTAGATTCGATATAATGAAGAAGTTGTTCACTGTAGGATTGATGAGCCAACGGTTGCTCAGGGGAGTTGTGAATGCTTCATCCCTGGCAGTGTTCCAGGCCAGGTTGGACCAAGCTGGGTGACATGGTTTAGTCTTATCTGTTCTTATTCATGGCAGTGGGGGTGGAAATAGATGATCTTGAGATTCTTTCCAACCCTAACTATTCTATGATTCTATGACAGTTGGATTGATGTGCCCTCAGCATGTTTGCCGACGACACCAAGCTGTGTGATGTAGTCAACAAGCTGGAGAGAAGGGATGGGATGCAGAGGGACCTTGACATACTTAATTGGTGGGCGAATGCCATCCTAATGAAGTTCAACCAAGCCACCAGCAAGGTCCTATAGCTGGGTGGGAGCAATCCCAGGCACAGCTACAGGTTGGGCAGAGAACAGATTCACGAGCAGCCCTGCCGAAAAGGAGTTGGGGGTGGTGGTCGATAAGAACATGAACATGAGCTGGCTTCAGTGTGCGCTCGCAGCCCAGAAAGCAACTGTATCCTGGGCTGCATCAAGAGGAGCGTGACCAGCAGGTCAAAGGAGGTGATCCTGCCCCTCTACTCGGCTCTTGTGAGATCCCACTTGGAGAAGTCCTCGTGTCCTCAACATAAAAAGGACATGGAGCTGCTGGAACAAGTCCAGAAGAGGGCACAAGGATGATCGGGGGACTGGAGCACCTCCAGTATGAAGATAGGCTGAGAAAGTTGGGGCTGTTCAGCCTGGAGAAGAGAAGGCTGTGTGGAGACCTCATAGCAGCCTTCCAGTATCTGAAGAGGGCCTATAAGAATGCTAGAGAGGGACCCCTCCTAGAGAGGGACTGTAGTGACAGGAGAAGGGATAATGGGTTTAAACTCAAATGGGAAGTTCAGATTAGTTATATTTAACCTGATACAGTTAGGATACAGAACACAGGAAGAAATTCTTTACTGTGAGTGTAGTGAGGCACTGAAACAGGCTACCCAAAGCAGTGGTAAATGCAGTGTTCAAGGCCAGGGGAGAAAGAGACATGGTCTATTGCGAGGCATCCCTGCCGACAGCAGGGTGGTTTGAACTAGACGATCTTAAGGTCATTTCCTATACAAACCATTCTACGATCCTACAATTTTATAAGAATCAGCTTCTGCCACAAAAAAAGCAAAAAATATTCGGTACTAGGGAAAGAGAAATCAGTCAAATTATGGATACTCTTTTGTTGTCACAGCACAGAAGAGGATGATAAGAGCAAAAGCAAAGATAATGAATCCATTAAAAAAAATCCACATTAAAAAAGAGAAATAAATGAACTAAAAAAAAAAAAAATCTGACCCAAATGCCATAAACACCATCACAATGTTGAATTAGGCAGGAGGAAAAGGATTCAGAACAGAAAATAGTAATATTCTCTCTCTCTCTCTGTGAGCTATCACAAGAAATACGTATGGACAAAACTGATCGTGCTTGGGTCACAACAGAGAAATTACCAAAATCAGCTGGAAATTGTAATTCCAAAAGTCTGATTTGGATATAGGTCTTTTTCAAGGTACGAAACTAAAAATTGAATCGTTGTGAGTAATCCTAGCATTTCAGGTCCAAACTGCAGAGAACAGCGTAAGGCTTGTTTGTTCTTGAATCTGATACAGAATCATAGAATAGTTAGGGTGGGAAAGGACCTTAAGATCATCTAGTTCCAAGCCCCCTGCTATAAGCAGAGACACCTCACACTAAACCGTGCCACCCAAGGCTTCATCTAACCTGGCCTTGAGCACTGACAGGGTTGGAGCATTCACAACCTCCCTGGGCAACCCATTCCAGCGCCTCACCACCTTAACAGGAAAGAATTTCTTCCTTACATCCAATCTAAACCTCCCCTGTTTAAGTTTGAGCGCATTACCCTTTGTCCTGTCACTACAGTCACTAATGCATCCCTATAGGCCCCCTTCAGATACTGGAAGGCTGCTAGGAGGTCTCCACGCAGCCTTCTCTTCCCCAGGCTGAACAGCCCCAACTCTCTCAGCCTGTCTTCGTATGGGAGATGCTCCAGTCCCTCAATATGACAGTGGTTTATTCCACAAATTTCCCCTGTGGGAATCAGGAAACATAGCGTATAAAGTAAGGGACAGACAGGTTACCATGGCTAGAGTTACACTGTAATTAATTTCATACATATATATTACACGCATACTATGATAATGACATATAAGGCATCCTCAATAGACTCTTCATGGTCAATTTCCACTATGATATAGATATAAACAGAAGACGTATCTGTAGGCAGTCCTGTGAAATGCTATTGCTTTTTCCTATTAATTATTTTGAAATTTGCCACAAAGGAAAACACTGAAAGTTAAACTTTTGTATTATAGGCAGACACTCACTTGGAAAAAAAGTTGTACTGGTTTTAATAGGGATAGAGTTAATTTTCTTCATAATAGCTTGTGTTGTTTGTATTCGTGAACAAAACCGTAGCACACTGATACCTTAGTTCTTGCTAAATTAGTAAGATTTCCAGTAGGCTGCTACATGCCTTTCTCATCCACAGACATGGGAAAGAATTTCTCTCTGTTGCTCTAGCTACCAACTTGAGCTCTCCAATGAGCAGTGATCAGGGCAGACAGAGAATTTCAATGGAAAGAAATTTACTGCTAGCATTTATAGCTATGAAACTTCTCTCACTTAAACTCTGAAGGAAAATTATGCCTATGCACGATACAAAGTAAAAAATGCTTTAAAATTCAAAGTTTCAATGAACATATATGAATGATATTACATTTCTTTCAGTGAACAAAGTTACAGACTTGTTTCAAGGAGATCAGTAACGTAGGTTAAAATTTGCTTCATTTATCTATCAAAAAAAAAAAAAGGGAAATACTGTACATACCATATTCATTATAGTGAGGATGTATGACTCCACATGGTCACTTCCATGATACTCAATCATCTTACTGTCTGCAACTACAAGCGTCTCCACCCATCGCTCCTTGCTGACAGAGCGCCGAGAAACCTTTCTGGCAGCCATATGATTTTGTTCCCATCTCTCCCTCTGATGCTGCTGCTGTTTGAAAAAGCTGAGGGTATCTGGAAGAATAAGAAGCAATGCTGACTCCAAAATATTTTCAAGCTTGATTTGAAGTGTATGGCTGTAACACTTGCAGATGGAATGGTAGCATCACAGAATCACAGAAGGATTGATATAGGTTGGAAGGGACTTCTGGCTGCCACCTACCTGACACACAGGAAAGCTAACTCCATGGTGACAGCAGCTTGCTAAGGGCCCTATCCATCACTGTTCTGAATACACACCCCTAGATGGATTAAATACACATGCAGAAGTTATCTCTACTCAAATGCCAGGGATTAAGGTACAAGACATAACCAAGCTAAGAAAATATTAAATTGGGGATGTCATTTTCAAGGGATTTCTATTCTGTGGTCTGGCTTTAAGCTTTCCAATGACACCAGTTCATAGTTTATGAAAAAGGATATGCTTTCTCCATGAGCAGCTCTTCTTCTTAGCAGAATGGCACATTAAGGCCAGTGCTGTGCATATCCAAGATTAGTTTGCTCGGTGCATGGAAAATATGCCTCAAGAACAGGAATACTTCACCAGTAGGTGTCATCTAAATACTAACCAGGCAGACAAGCCATAGGCTTCTCAGGGGCTGCCATCCTGTTTGATTAACAGAAAAGACAGCGCTTTCACTATAATCTTCGGGTTTCTGCAGCTAATGCTTTTCGGGAAGAAGTCTTTGCTCTGCAGAGTTGCTATCAACCTTGCACTGCAGGGATAACTACCCTCCACTCATTCTAGCTTTGAACACCAGTTGTATTACCGGGAAAATACCAGGTATATAACCTGAAAAAGAAATGAAGAGATGCCAGTTTGACAACAACTGGTGGCATACTTCTACAGTGCTGAGATTCCCCCAGTCCTAGGACTGATGAGAAGCATCCTTCCTCGTTGCTATTATAGATACTGCAGTAGTCCTTTTGCTTCTTAATCATGAAAGACAATGTCCTTATTCCAGATGGGGTACATCTGCACACCAGAGAGACAATGCCTACCTCCAAGTGTTTTCAGCCTGTCCAGCATAACCCTCAGTGCTTTGGCAGGGGAAGGATGTCCAGCATTACTTCCACCCCTACAAGTCTCAGCACTAACTGTTGCTCTGCATTTAGTAATCAGACCACTCTTTCCCTAAAGAATGGATAATCCGGCAGCTGGGTCCCAAATCTTGTGTTCACCCCAGCAGAAGACCTGTTACACCTTTGTGTAATGAACGTACTCTTTGTCCTTCCAAAGACTTAGATGCAGGCAGAATTTATCATGACATCTTGCATTTCTACAAAATGTAGCACCGCTGGATTATTAATGATGTATATAATACATCTTCTCAGTGTAAATGCAATAAATGAAGTTATCAAAGAAAGATGCACAGATTTTTAGAAATGAGTTCTCTGAGGTCAATCTGAAAGGTGCCTAGAGAAAGAAATGCTGGTACTGATAGCATATTATGTGTAAAATTGAAATACGTCACATTAATAATCAAAACTACATCAGGCACATCACACATTTAAAACTGAACCACAGTGCACAAGTGTGTAGTAGACAGCAGTTCCATTAGTTGCTACATACCGTGACCAGTTAGCACTGCATTGCAGCACCAGTTCAGGATTTCAACGAGCACCAGGCACATGCCACCAAGAAGCACAAAAACCTACAAAATTACCCCAGGCAGGTTCATCCTAATACTGGAAACCAGTATCTCCCTGGATCAGGATACTGTAATGAAGCTGAAATAATATAATATGAAGAACAACATCTATTCTATATTGTTGATTTAGAATGTAGTAAATAAACAAATATATGTGTGCATAGCCTTCTTTTTGCAAGAACGGGCATCTGCATTTTAAAAGATGCTTAAGTACTACTTGTGAAGTACAAAGAATCATAAAACTTTTGACCTGCTTTGCAAGGCAAATAATAATGGAATGTAAGACAAGTTTGAATAAATGTAAAAAAAAAAAAATCAGTAAACATAAAAGATGGTAATTTTTACTATTCATGAACTGTGATAAAGACGACTGTGCAAAAAAGAACCCATGCATATCAGTTTCCCTTGTGTTTACCAACCAAAATCACCTGTTAGTGTCATCCTGTGCACCCACACAAAGAGACTCTGTCCTGTAGATATGTCAGTAACTCCAAAAAAGTTAATAAAGAAAGTTGCCTTCCCACCAAGCCAAAGAACTCAAAGAAAGGCATTGATTTCTGTATCTTAGTATTAAAGAGTTAGCTGCATGGAAAAATAGCTTGTTGCCTACATGAAAGACTTTAATTTGTGAGTAAAGACAAAGAAAGTGGGTGGTTTATTTGGTCTTGTTTGTTCAGAGTCACAGCGGTTTTGTTTCAAGAGAAAGGAGATGGCCTATGACTGCTACAACCTCTACCCTAACCCCACTAACCTGGGCTACAGTATCACTCCTGCTGTATACCTCAATCTTTCTCAGTTACTGCAATAGCCACCTCTATGAGGGGATATTTATGAGCTGCATTCATCAGCCCCTGTTCTACATGGTTGGGCAAAGAGGAGATGCAGAGCAGCCCTGTGAAGAAGGACTTGGGGGTGGTGGTCAATGACAAAATGAACATGAGCCAACTGCAGTGCGCGCTTGCAGCCCAGAAAGCCAACCGAATCCTGGGCTGCATCAAGAGGAGCATGACCAGCAGGTCAAAGGAGGTGATTCTGCCCCTCTACTCTGATCTCGTGAGACCTCACCTGGAGCATTGTGTGCAGTTCTGGTGTCCTCAACAGAAAAAGGACATGGAGCTGTTGGAACAAGTCCAGAGGAGGCCACGAGGATGATCAGGGGACTGGAGCATCTCCCATACGAAGACAGGCTGAGAGAGTTGGGGCTGTTCAGCCTGGGGAAGAGAACGCTGCGTGGAGACCTCCTAGCACCCTTCCAGTATCTGAAGGGAGCCTATAGGGATGCTGGGGAGGGACTCTTCATTAGTGACTGTAGTGACAGGACAAAGGGTAACGCGTTCAAACTTAAACAGGGGAGGTTTAGATTGGATGTAAGGAAGAAATTCTTTCCTGTTAGGGTGGTGAGGCACTGGAATGGGTTGCCCAGGGAAGTTGTGAGTGCTCCATTCCTGGCAGTGTTCAAGGCCAGGTTGGACGAAGCCTTGGGTGGCACGGTTTAGTGTGAGGTGTCCCTGCTTATGGCAAGGGGGTTGGAACTAGATGATCTTAAGGTCCTTTCCATCCCTAACGATTCTATGATTCAATGATTCTACATTTGCATGGTGCCTTGTGTTCAGCTGAAATCAGGACACATGGTTTTCAACATTCTTTTTTTCATAAAGCACACTTCTCAGTATCTACATTTGTAAGGGTTTTGTGCTGAGAAAAATCTTCTCCACAGCTATTTAAACAAAAAATCTGTTCAGACTGTGGTTAAGTGATTTGTTTACAGTCAAATAAAATACGAGGTAAGCTGTCAGGCTTTGTATTCACATCTAGCGAAGAGTTTTGTTTATTGTCTAGACAGGTGATAGCACTGGAGGTAAAAATGACTGAAGCCATACAGTGAACAACTCTCAGGGAATAGTTTGGAGTGCTGGTTAAGCAGAAGCTTATGTACTACAGCAAAATCTCAGAACAGATTCAAGTTGTGAAAATTAATGACAAGTAGTAAAGGGATTCTGCAAACAAAATTCTGCAGGGCTCAGTGACTGACCCCTTCCAGTGCAGGGATCTAACCTGGAAGGGTGTCATCTGAGGACTGGATCCCTGCTGGTCTCCTGGCAGCTTTCTTACTTAGATGAAGCAGAGAGGGAGAACTTCTAGGAACTACACTAACATACATGCAGCTATACAGTATGGTTCTAATGCTTTTGCCTCTTCAAATGATAATTGCCTCTGTTAAGCTTTTCATTCTGGGGTTAAAATAACCTCACCTTGCTTTTACCTTAAATTAGAAAACTGTTGTAAGTGATTGCAGATTTGCTGAGAAATCCCAGGCACCTTGCTGTCCACAAATGGAAATCTTGACTATGAGCCCACCAGCTCAAGAATAACCAAGGAGTTATCATTCACCTGAGACCTAGTAACATACAGTACTATCTGAAAAAAGCTTGCTTCCCCGTGTTCTTCCATCATAAATGCTGAGCACAGCAAACAACAGTCCTTGGAATAAAAATAAAGGTAGTGCTGAAGTACATCCAGCATAGTCTAAGACTTAATAAAAAGAAGGTTGCCAAGAGTTTCAGCTACCAAATTGCATGAATATACTCAGAAAGGAAGTTTCTGTCATGGGAGATAATTTTTCAGATGTGAGGCTTTTATTAGAAAATTTGATTAATCCAAACAAGTCACATACAATGTTGCATGAGTCATATGTGATATACAGCCATATCACTGCATAACCAAGAGAAATGGTGCAGATGAGAACATTTTCATAGAATCATAGAATAGTTAAGGTTGGAAGGGACTTTAAGATCATCTACTTCTGGCCCCCCTGCCATAAGCGGGGACAGCTCACACTAAACCATGCCACCCAAGGCTTCGTCCAACCTGGCCTTGAACACTGCCAGGGATGGAGAACTCACAACTTCCCTGGGCAACCCATTCCACTGACTCATCAATCTTACAGTGAAGAACTTCCTCCTTAGATCCAATCTAAACTTCTCCTGCTTAAGTTTTAACCCATTACTCCTTTTCCTGTCACTACAGTCCCTAATGAAGAGCCCCCTCACAGCATCCCTATCGGCCCCCTTCAGATACTGGAAGGCTGCTAGGAGGTCTCCACGCAGCCTTCTCTTCCCCAGCCTGAACAGCCCCAACTCTCTCAGCCTGTCTTCGTATGGGAGATGCTCCAGTCCCCTGATCATCCTCGTGGCCTCCTCTGGACTTGTTCCAACAGCTCCATGTCCTTTTTATGTTGAGGACACCAGAACTGCACACAATACTCCAGGTGAGGTCTCACGAGAGCAGAAGGGCAGGATCAGCTCCTTTGACCTGCTGGTCACGCTCCTTTGGATGCAGCCCAGGATACGGTTGCTTTCTGGGCTTACAACTACACACTGTCAGCTCATGTTCATTTTGTCATTGACCACCACCCGCAAGTCCTTCTCAGCCGGGCTGTTCTGAATCTCCTCTCTGCCCAACCTGTAGCTGTGCCTGCGATTGCTCCCACCCAGGTGGAGGACCTTGCGCTTGTCATGGTCAAAATTCATGAGGTTGGCGTGCTGCCATCCAACCAGTTCTTTATCCACCGAGTGCCCCACCTATCAAATTGCTGTCTCTCCAATTTAGAGACAAGGATGTCGCGTGGGACAGTGTCGAACGCTTTGTACAAGTCCAGGTAGATGACATCAACTGCTCTACCCCTGTCCATCAGTTCCGTAGCCCCATCGTAGAAGGCCACCAAATTGGTCAGGCAGGACTTCCCCTCAGTGAAGCCATGCTGGCTGCCACCATGCACCTTGTTGTTTTTCATGTGTCTTAGCATGCCTTCCAGGAGAATCTGCTCCAAGATGTTGCCAGGCACAAAGGTGAGACTGACTGGTCTGTAATTCCCCGGGTCATCCATTTTCCCCTTCTTGAAAATGGGGGTTATATTTCCCCTTTTCCAGTCTTCGGGGACTTCACCTGACTGCCATGATTTTTCAAATATGATGGCCAGTGGCTTAGCAACTTCACTCGCCAGCTCCTTCAGGATGCGGAGGATGGATTTCATCAGATCCCATGGACTTATGCACTTTCAGGTTCTTAAGATGGTCCCGAGCCAGATCGTCTCCTACAGTGGGCCGAAGGTCTTCATTCTCACAGTCCCTGTGTCTGCCTTCCAAGACTTGGGTGGTGCAGTCAGAGCCTTTGCCATTGAAGACCGAGGCAAAGAAGTCATTAAGAACCTCAGCCTTCTCCAAATCTTGTGTAGCCAATTCTCCCAATAGCTTCCGGAGAGGGCCCACTGGTCCCTAGTCTGTGTTTTACTTGCTGTGTAACTATAGAATCCCTTCCTGTTATCCTTAAATCCCTAGCCAAGTTTAATTTTAACTGGGCCTTAGCCTTCTTAACCTGGTCCCTATCTTCCTGGACAACATCCCTGTATTGTTCCCAGGATGCCTGTCCTTGCTTCTGCCTTTTATAAGACTCTTTTTTTCTTTGAATTTTCCTCGGCAGCTCCTTATCCATCCAAGGTCTCCTGTCCCTCCTGCTGCACTTCCTTCTAGTTGGGGTGCAACACTCCTGAACTTGTTGTAGGTGACCCCCGAATATCAATCAACAGCCGTGGTCCCCTCTCCCTCTAGGGCATTATCCCATGGATCCTTACTGAAGAGGCCAAAGTCTGCTCTCTTGAAGTGCAGGGCAGTGAGCTTGCTGCACGCTCTTCTCACTGTCCTAAGGACCCCGAACTTGACCATCAATTTCTCAAGTTCTAGATAGAAATGGCTAATGAGTTTCAGCAAAAAGGCTAGTCTTTAACATTAAAACCCAGACTGTTTTTTGTGAGAAATAAAGAAGTCTGCAAAAATTACCCAAACAAACCCTACTTGACAAATTCTACAACATACAAGACCCTTAACTCTGAACTACGAGGAAAGATTTTAAGTTAACTGTAAATCTCAACAACATATGGAAAACCACATTGCACAAACTTCCGCAGTACAGGTTAAAGCTGTATGGCTTCCATGTAACACAGGAAAGGTATGTTCTCCTTTGTGGCTCAAACTGTATTTTTTTGTTAGGTGACAATAAAACAATCCCTTTTTTATTATGTGACAACAGAGATGTATCAAAATTTGCCAATCCCTATTAAGAAAGACCTTTCTCATCTTTAAGAACTAGTATCAATAGTCTCACTACAAAAAACATTCAAGTTCTTCCTCTTTGAACAACTCATCCACTCAAAATGTTGCTTTATTAGGGAATTCTATTAGTTTCTTGTTTTTTTCCCCAAAAAAACTCCCATAAAGAACAGATACTACTCACCTCACTATAAGGCTTTATGGGACATTTCCATATCAAAGGCTTTTTCCCACCTTGTTTCATTCAGGTGTTGCTTAAAGAAGAGCGCAACTTACAGTGCAACATAAGGGGACCTTCAAGGTGCTAACTGCACACAGCCACCTTTTAGCATCTTTGGAGATACACAGGGCTTTGAAACAGCAAGGTGAAAATATCTGGAAATTCCCAGGAGAGAAATGCAGGCTACGGATGAAGGCTGTCACACAATTTATGTCTCGACTTGCTATCCTCACCTCCTTTCCCTTTGTGCAAGAACTCTTTCATTTTTACCATTCTGCATTATTCACAGTCAAAATATTACATGTCCAGACATGTGATATGAATGATGCTAGTCTGATAAATCCCACACTGTTCAGAATTTGTCATGTTGTGAGATAGATTTTTTATGGCCTCCACTTTGTTCTAAGACGTTTATTTAAGTATTTTTAAAAAAAGACTATAGTTTTGGGTAAGTTCTTCAAGAGGTCAATAAACTCTTTGGAACAGAGTCATTGTGCAAGGGAAGATGAATAAACATGTGAAATTGTCACTAATGACATTAACCTAGCACTAAAAAGCATATACAGTTCCAGCCATAGACTAAATACAGGAAAGGCTGAGGAGTGACTCAGCTAATAAGAATTAAAAGGCAAGTAAGGCAGAAGAAATAAACACAGTTTTCTGAAATGTGATTATTTTCTGATCAGCTTTGGGGATTTCCCAGGACAGTGCTGTAGCCACCACCCTTCTGGATAAAGGTGAAACCTTCTCTTTCACTCATTAAAGAGATCAACACTAATAGTGGATTTATAGCAGGAACTTAGTAACTATTTACAAAACTCAAACACAGTAAGTGAACCCCTTATACTATTCTAACTATGTGCTGAAATAAGGTGGCTATATAGAAGAGTTCAGTGAAACCAAATACACTAAAATTTTGTATACATTATATAATATAACACTATTTTACTGTATGTACTTTATTGTAGTATATACATAGAATCCCAGTTAGAAATATCCACAATGAAACTAAGCCTGGATGCTGATAATGCCAGATTAAGGACTCACATGCTATATGGAAAAACTGTTGGAAAACAGGGAAGAAAGGCTGTGAGTTTAAAACAGAACAGGTAACCAAACCAGCTGTTCTGGGTTCAGCAGTTGCAGTCAGTTTTTCTTCTCTTTAGTAGCTGTGTTTTGACTTAGCCTGGGAACAAGGCTGATCAGGCCGATGGTTTTGGTTGTTGCTGAGCGATGTTTGTTCTGACCAAGGACTTTGTGAGCCTCATGCTCTGCCGGGGAGGAGGGGGGCCAAGAGGAAGGAGGGACAGAACCCAAACTGACCAAAGAGGTATTCCATACCATAGCACGTCATGCCCAGGAGGTAACTGGGAGTTACCTGGAAAGAGAGGGAACTTCCTGGTTGGGCTCATTTTCGGCGGGTGGTATCGTACCCTCTTCCCTTGTTTTTCCTTGTCGTTATTATTATTGGTGATAGCGATAGTGATTTGTGTTATACCTTAGTTACTGGATTGTTGCTGTCTGAGCTCGTGGGGGTCCTTCGGCTCATCTTTCCTCCCACTCCTCCAGGTGTGGGGGGGAAAGAGGGGAGGGTGGGGGGGGAGGGGTTGAGTGAGTGGACGTGCTGCGTGGCTGGGTTTAAACTACAACAGTTCTTTGGCGCCCAACGTGGGGGACAAAGGGTTAAGATAACAACAGATCTGACCGGATTGGGAGTCACTCGTCACAATGCTGATTTATTGGCTCTCGAGGTTTTTCCTCTTGATCTCACGGTCTCAGGATATCATACCTTATGTACAGCCGGTATTCGCTGTGTTGGTGTTTATCTGGGGGGGGGCTTGGACTAAGGTTTTGGTCTCATTGTATTTTATAATAATGACTTGTAATACAATAGAGTCATTGATCATGAAATTGATCTGGTTTATGTTCCCGGTGTGGTCAC
>NDXB01000420.1:4457-25750 GCA_002631895.1 Agapornis roseicollis | reverse complement strand
ATTAGGACAGCTAAGGCCTCCTTGGAACTTAAATTTGCAAGTTGGGTTAAGGACAATAGAAAAGGCTTCTTCAAATACATAGCAGGTAAAACTAACAGAAGAGGCAATATAGGCCCACTGCTGAATGAGTTGGGTGCCCTGGAGACAGAGGATATAAAGAAGGTGGAGGTGCTGAACGCGTTCTTTGCTTCTGTCTTTACTCCTGCAGACTCTCCCTGGGGGCCCCAGATTCCTATAGCCCCAGAAGGAGTCAGGATAAAGGAGGAGTTTGCTTTGGTAGATGCGGATTGGGTTAGGGATCAGTTAAGCAATCTGGACATCTATAAATCGATGGGTCAGGAGGAAATACAGCCACAGGTGCTGAGGGAGCTGGTGGAGGTCATTACTTGGCCGCTCTCTATCATCTTTGGTAAGTCGTGGGAAACAGGAGAGGTGCCTGAGGATTGGAGGATGGCAAATGTCACGCCAATCTATAAGAAGGGCAAGAAGGAGGACCCGGGTAATTATAGACGGGTCAGCCCTACCTCCATCTCTGGAAAGGTGATGGAACAACTTATTCTTGACACCATCTCCAGACATATCAAGGATGAGGGGGTCATTAAGAGCAGCCAACATGGTTTTATCAAGGGGAAGNTACCTCCATCCCTGGAAAGGTGATGGAACAACTTATTCTTGACACCATCTCCAGACATATCAAGGATGAGGGGGTCATTAAGAGCAGCCAACATGGTTTTATCAAGGGGAAGTCATGTTTGACCAACCTTGTAGACTTCTATGAGGAAGTAACTAGGTGGATGGATGATGGTAGAGCGGTAGATGTGGTTTTTCTTGATTTCAGTAAGGCATTTGATTCTGACTCCCACAGCATTCTCATAGACAAGCTAAGGAAGTGTGGGCTTGGTGATCAGGTAGTGAGGTGGATTGGGAACTAGTTGAAAGGAAGAAGGCAGAGAGTTGTGGTCAATGGGGCAGAATGTAGCTGGAGGTCTGTGATCAGTGGAGTCCCTCAGGGGTTGGTGCTGGGACCAGTGCTGTTTAATATTTTCATCAACGACCTGGATGAGGGAACTGAGTGTACCCTCAGCAAGTTCGCTGATGATACTAAACTGGGAGGAGTGGCTGACACACCAGAAGGCTGTGTTGCCATTCAGCGAGACCTGGACAGGCTGGAGAGTTGGGCAGGGAGAAACATGATGAAATTCAACAAGGGCAAGTGTAGAGTCTTGCATCTGGGGAAGAACAACCCCATGGACCAGTACAGGTTGGGGGTTGACCTGCTGGAAGGTAGTGAAGGGGAAAGGGACCTGGGGGTCCTGGTGGATGGGAGGATGACCATGAGCCAGCCATGTGCTCTCGTGGCCGAGAAGGCCAATGGCATCCTGGGGTGCATTAGAAAGGGTGTGGTTAGTAGGTCAAGAGAGGTTCTCCTCCCCCTCTACTTTGCCTTGGTGAGGCAGCATCTGGAATATTGTGTCCAGTTCTGGGCCCCTCAGTTCGAGAAGGACAGGGAATTGCTTGAAAGAGTCCAGCGCAGAGCCACAAAGATGATTAAGGGAGTGGAACATCTCCCTTATGAGGAGAGGCTGAGGGAGCTGGGTCTCTTTAGCTTGGAGGAGACTGAGGGGTGACCTCATCGATGTTTACAAATATGTAAAGGGTGAGTGTCAGGATGATGGAGCTAGGTTCTTTTCAGTGATGTCCAGTGATAGGACAAGGGGCAATGGGTGTAAACTGGAGCATAGGAAATTCCATGTGAACATCAGGAAAAACTTCTTTAGTGTGAGAGTGACAGAGCAGTGGAACAGGTTGCCATGGGGTGTTGTGAAGTCTCCTATGTTGGAGATATTCAAGGTCCACCTGGACAAGTTCCTGTATGATGTACTCTAGGTTACCCTGCTCTCGCAGAAAATCTGCTATAGCAAAAAGAATTTTCACAGGCAAAGACCTATTATTTGCTTAAATAAAAGTAAAATTTATGGTTTGTCATACACATAAGAATAGATATCAAATGTCCTTATAGTTGTTAAAGTCTGCTCAGTATGTATTTATTTCAGTTATTTTTAGCTGACAGGCCTGTTTTTGTAAGTCTCCTAAGCTATATCTATGGTAAGAAGAGAGAATCACCAGAAAATTATTCATGTACCCGCGTCTTTCTACTGGGGACATTGAGGTCTGGCTACCAAGAGAGTTACCAAGAGAGAAACTCTTTGAACTGAAAAACAAACAAACAAACAAAAAAAAATCCAAACCACCCCCTCCCCCCCAAAAAAAAACCCAAAACCAACCAAAACCCAAAAAAAAAGCAGAAGAAAGGAAAATCACCTATAACATGTAATTTTTATGAAAACAAATTCAAACTGTTGATCTCAGAAGGTTCGTACAGTATGTATTATTTGAAGAACCAAGTCTTTCTTTTTTCCCATGCAGTAAACTCTTGAATTCAGTTTATGAGTGGAGTATTTATTGAAATTAAGGTAGAGATGTTTGCAAAAATATTGCAAATATTTTGATGTTATTTCTTTATTATAAAACACTACCTTAACTGTTATAGATAATAGAGATACTACAGTTATTAGTAGTAGGAAAGAGCTACAGGAATGAGCATAGGTGTTTGTAATCAATTTTCCAGGACCATAGCAGGACCACAGGTCTATGTTCAGATCTGTCCCACTGTCTGCCATGAGGCTGCTCAGTTTTAAATAAAACCTTGGTAGAGTATTTAACCATTTTGAAAACTTCTGTGAGTAGTACTGTACACTGATTTAATGTCAAGTTTGATTTCTGTTATAAACAGAGTAACTACATAGCAATGGTCTCCTGGTCTGTAACTAAAGGATGTGGTGAAGTTAGTGAACTTCCAGTTAAAGAAACAAGCTGTAAACCTAAGCTGTTTAGTCACAAAAGTATTTTCTCCACCCCTATCCGGGCTATTAATATGCTCATTAGAAATTGAAAGCCCCCAGTTCCTGTTTAAGTGAAGACCCTTTACAATAGCTTTAGGGATGGCAAAGTTGACTTTGGATAAAGGGATATGTGGTAACACAACAGAAATATGCTGGAAGACTGAGATTCATCTCACTTAAGATACTTAAATACATCCCCAATAAGTCCTTTAGCTGTTTCTGTCATCAGTGGAAAGAGCTGAGAGCTTCAGAGAATGATTCATCTCAGCTGTCCTAGACATATGCAATGGTGAGATGAACTGCATTCTGAAGGTACCTGTTCTCTCCTGTAACTATAAATTAATCACAATGTGACTAAATCAGACTTCAAAACCTGAGCTTAAAACTAATTTTCTGATATCCCACTGGGAGTAGATGAAAGATGGTAGACTTAGATCAGGCATTAGGCAGAAGTTCTTCCCTGTGAAGGTGATGAGGCACTGGAGCAGATTACCCAGAGAAGCTGTGGCTGCCCCAACCTTGGCAGTGTTCAAGGTCAGGTTGGATGGGGCTTTGAGCAACCTGATCTAGTGGAAGGTGTCCCTTCCCATAGCAGGGTTTTGAAACTAGATGATCTTTCAGGTCCCTTCCAACTTTAACCATTCTATGATTGTATGATGAATCCCACTTCAAATGTCTTTTTGTTTAAAATTCTTTTCAATGTAAAGAAGATAAACTATGTCAATATAATCTTTCAAAGAACACAACTGTCATCAAAACAAAATGGAGCTATGATTGCAGATAGAACAATAGATCTTTATTTGTATCTTTATCCTGGACATACGCATTTTTTGTAATATAATGAAAGTGAATAAGAAGAATAAATCTTATTAGTGATTATAACAATGAACTTTCTGCTTAATGTTACCATCATTTGTCTCCTGCTGTGCTCATGATTAGATTCACCACACTTCACTGATGCTAAAAGATACCCACATAAAAGTTAAGAACCTTTCAGTTAAACACTTACACTGTTTATGTAGACCCTAGTGAGAATCACTATATCCAGACAGATGTGTCTTATCAGTGATGAGCAAAAGGAAAGGATCACCTATCCTAACTTGATAATGACAATTTAGGTTCTCTTCTACCAGGACCACCAGGTCTTTCTCTGGGGACCTGCTTTCAACATTGTTGATCCAGTTTTTACATGCACATGGGGTTATTCCTGCCCAGGCCCACCTCCACACAACAGTGAAATCATATGATGCATCAACCACACCTCCCAGTTTTGTATCATCTGCAAAATTGTTGATAGTACACTAATCTGTACTTCCTCTGTCTGTGAGAGAGACAGTCTTGAAAGCCTTACTAAAGTTGAGATAAACAATCTATGCTCTCCCCTAATCCAGTAATTTTCATCTCATTTCAGGAGGTGATCAGGCTGGTCAAGCATGGTTTCACCTTTGTAAATCCATGCATACTACTCCCAGTCACGTTATCATCTGTGCTTTGTATATTTTGAATGTTTTCAGGATTAATTATTCCATCAACTTCCCAGGGCTGTGTTCCTTCAGCCCTGTTTTACGGCTTTCAGGTTCTCTTCTGTCTGTATCACCCTACGTTCTTTGCTTGCTAACCTGGTACACTGCTTCTTAAATTGACTTTGGGTCATCACATTTCTACTCCATCATTAGTAGTTTAAAGCTGCCTTTACCAGGTTGTCCACTCTTTGAGTAAAGATGCGTTTTCCCTCTGCAGGCAGATGGGTCCCATTTATTCCTAGTGGTCCTGAGTCGTCATGGTTGTAAAAATTGGATTCTTATTGTCAACAGCAATCGTGCAAACAGCTCCAATTAGTAATAATGAGAGTTTCAACTGATTTACAGATTATCCATCTATGCTACACAACTTCCTTTTCCAAGAAGAGACTTCATAGTTTAAAAAAAATGTATAAAAATGAGGGAGTTTTGTTCTAGTAAGTGGCAGTTGACATTAAGTGTGCAATATTTCTTGGAAATTCTTGAGTCTCTTCCAGGGATCAATGCTTCCTTAGTAGAAAAAAAAACCAAAACCAAAATCAAACCCAAACAAACCAACAAAACAAAACCAAAACCTAAACCAAACTAACAAGTATGTGCTTTCCACTGGGTTTGTGAATGCTTTGGTTGCTGTACCTTTAAATGTAAATTTAATAAGTCAAGTAGATACCTGTTGAGAAACATGTAGTTTCACTGTCTAAGTGCATCATACAAAATCTGTCACAAAGGGCATGACTGCTAAGTAATCTAAAAATTATGCTCAGGATCAATCCTCATTTTATAACCAGACTACTCTGCTCCTAGGCTTCCCAGAACAGCCTCACTATAGGGCTTAGAAAGCACCAGAAAGGCTGAGTTCAACTTTTATAATGAAGGGGGTTTATCCTTAACAATGGGATTTGTCTAAACTAAATTTAGAGATAAGATTTAGTTGAAGGTTAAGACACCTTCATTTTGATACCTATATATAGCTGTGTTTAAGGGCTTATAGGTGTCTAAACTGTTTGCCAAAGAAAACCATAACTGTATCATCAGTGGATTTTAGGAAATGAATCAGTTGACCAAAAGCTTAATACATGACTCAGTTGCCTTAGACTAGGCTGGTACCTAATCTGCTCAGGATTGCCTAGCTAGAGGAACCAAATGTAAAAAGTTAGTAGTTATGGGACAGCAAATACGAGACGTGTCTTTCTACAACAAGCTGGGACTGCCCCATATGGGTTAAGGATAGGCGCTAGCTAATTTTCCTGTCTAAACTTGAGTAGGTTAAATAACTCCCAAAATATAGTTTCACTGATGTCCTATTTCTTTCTTTTGCAATTTTCATTTCTATAGGATAAAGCAGGCAGCTGCAATGATCTAACCTTTCTTTGTCATATGGCAGCAAGTGCCCTGCAAGAACCAGCACTGAGATACCTACATTCTTCTCTTCAGTCCTTGTAAACCTTCCTTTGCTAAGCATGCATGAACAGATAAAAGGAGGTCCCATTTGGTATTAATAGCTTTCAAGAACTGTGAAACTTGATCCATTGTCATGGCTGTTAATTACATATATTATCACCAAACACACATTTAGATATTTCTGTTACATAAGTATTGCATTATGAAAATTATTCAATTTATACTGAACATTTATTTATTTGTTTGTTTTTTCTGAACCAAATTAAAGTTCTTTGTCTGATATGCTCTGCTTTGGCAATTTTTATTGACAGTCCTAAAAGAAATGCTACCTGAATTGACTGTCAAAAGAAGATAATATATCTATTTGAATGTGGAATTCACTGGTATTATAATGACTTTCCTTACATAAAATCATGATCAGGCAAAATATTTCCAGTTATTCAAGAAACATGAACATTTGGATAACAGTAACTCTTACATTAGTTCACTGCTTCCCGTCATCTTAATTTAAGACTTTCTACCTGGTGTGTGGACTTCTGGCAATGTCATAATTCAGTAAACAAAATTTGAGGAAGGAGATATGTAATTTGCCACAGTTACAAATGGATTTATTTTAAACTCAGGAGTTCTTGAAGAGCTGAATAAACAACTATATTAATATGGAAGCAGAGCAACTGTAATACATTTACCAGTGGGCATGTACATCAAATGCTCTTAATAAATTTCCATTTTGGTTAAGAATTGTTTTAAAAATCTTTTCCAAAGTACTAAAATCTAACATTATTTTTACAAGTATACAAAATACTCTGGACAGCTACATATTTATTTCTGTTTTCCATTTTTTTTTTCTAAATTCCATCAATCCATGGATTTTTTTCTTTCATTTACTTTAACTGATAATGAAAGACTGAGGTAATGCAGGTAGAATCTATATTTCAGGTGACCGATGTAAACAAAATCATTAAGGTGATACAAATGTCTTCAGTGCTGTGTTCTGCACCAAGTAAATAAAACTCTACTGTTCACAGAGGCAGAACAGATGAGCTTACCAATTATGCACATGCAGTGTTAAAACATAGTTTTCTTAAAAACAGAGATATATTTGATAAAACAACAGTTTTCAGCACGCTATTGCAGCTTTTGACTCCTACTCATGTATTATATTTTGCATTCTACTCCTTGTCTGTTGAACCACTCCAGTCTGCTCAAAGGAAAAATAGACATACTTTGAGTTACTAAACAATAAATGAGAATCATCTAGTTTTGTAACATAGAACATTGCGCAGCATATGAGTATTATCCTTCCCTCATTGAGGTAACTGTATACTGGGATTTAAGTGACTTTGCAGGTAATTATAGACTTGTTTGAAATGCAAAATTAGTTCCAGATCAAACCTACGAAAATCACTATTAAAAAAAATGTGGGAGTGCCAGGCACCTCACCTGAGGCTGGACCTCCACCTTGACAGATCTGCTAAGCATCCTGGAGATGTCTTTTGGTTTTTTAGGATGTCTTAAATGGCAACAGTATCCTTCATTGGACAGCTGAGTTCTGCTCTCATATCTAGTGAGTTTAAAACATTTCTGGACACCTCTGACTACATGCATCCAATGTCAATTGACTGAACTGGATATTTAGAAACATAGACCACTAAATGCCATAGTGGTCTATTTCTCAAGGTGAACCTTACATCTGTTTAGGGTACTAAAAAACTAGAGAAATATGGTTGTGAGAAATTACACTTTGTAGACCTCCAGGTCTGATGAGTGTCAAAGGTAGTGTAACCAACAGAGGTCCCTCAGACCTGCAGCAAATTAAGGCCAAGCAGTTTGTCATTGTCATAGGCAACCTAAAAAAGCATGATGTCCTTTCAGTCTTAACATAGAACATTCACCACAAAGACATCCATCTTCTCAAAATAAAGCACACATTAGAACCACAATTAGCAAAGGAAATATTGGCTGTGTTAAAAGACACAGAAATTTGTTACCCATCTATTTTCAAATAGCAGTGGGAAGTGGCTGGGGGATGTGTTCCTGGCATTTGATATCGTGCAAGCATATTCTTCATCTGGCAAGCTAAGCATGCAAATTCAGTCCCTGAAAACTGAGAAAATGGAAGCAACTCAGAAAAGACATTTCTTTGTTCCACAGGTAGGTGTTTCTGGTGTGGCTGTAGCTACAGATCACAGGAACTTCAATGCATCCCCTTTTCAAGGCAAACAATACATCCAGATAATCTTAGATGAATTCTAACATTATCTAGTAAGAAAGACAAAGTGTTTGTTTTCAAGCAGTAATTTAGGGAATATATACTAAATATTTAAGTTAAAAATTGGCTTTATTTATGCTATTGCAAAGAAGAAGCTTATATTTGCAGAATATTAATCCTGTTTACAAAACACAGATCAAGTGAATTATCTTTACCATGCTTGCATTTTACTTGAATACAGGCTTTTCTTCACTTGGTGATCCTGTCATTTTTTTACCAGAAGACAATATAAGAAAATAAGTCACCCATAGCAACACTTATCCTGTTGTATGTTTTGTTATTATACTTGTCCATTCCTGTATACTGAGCTCAAGTTATGTTATCTAACTGAAATAATTTCTAACTTCATTTTGATTTCAGGGTTTCAAACTCTGTTGTTTTGCTCATAAATTCAATATTCTTGTAACCATGGTAACAAAAAAACGTGCATACTCTGTCTTAGATGTTATCTCACTAAAAAGTCAAACATTTGAAGTGGAAAGCACTTTGCATGTCAGAACTTCACTATATTTCAGATAAATAATTATGAACAAGAAATCAAATGTGTAGTGACTTTGCTAGTGGATATACTGTATTTACATATCTGTTTCACAATGTACGTTTATGGCTCAAGGTTCTTCCAAATTAAAAACAAAGTATTTCACCTTTATTTATTAAATGATAATGCATTCCTAACAGGAAGACTTAACTCTACAAATGTTTAACAATTATGCAGAATGCACTAAAGTGCTCTCAACTCAGTCAGTTTGTTTTCATCTTTTTTTATTTTAATTTTCACTGGAACTCAACAGCAACATATTGGTCTTAACAAAAATACAGGGATAAGAATCAGAACATTTTATAAAGACTTCAACACAGCTCTGAGTTTTGGAGAGCCAGAGCAATAAAGAACAATATAGGTAGTGAAAAGAAGATAAAAGTACTCTTTTAATGTGACCTTCCCACCCCAAATAAGTGTCTAAATGAAGTTAGAAACAGCTTTAGGAATAAATTCTGACATAACAGCAGTCATTACAAACTTAGGAACTTTCCTTTACGAGTGTTGGCTTCCCAGGACTCTAAAATGTGCTTGGAACATAGGTGTGCAAAACAAAGCTATTAGATCCAAGTTTGGAATGCAACAGCCAGTTTTATATCAGTTGCTATTGTCCAAATACCTTCAAGAAGAGCTAGGACAGCCACTTGGTCATCAAAGCTCAAAATCTCCATGATTGAAAATGCAGCCCTCATTTTTCTTATGTAGCTGTAGTAGAGCAGAGCATAAATCTTCAGATTCTGACTTTTTTAAAAAACATTCAGACTTATTTATAGTAAAATGCAAACAAGCAGATTCTGAGATGGAGAATAATTTACTTGAACACTGTAGAGAATTGTCTGTATTGAATCCTTAAGTTGAAATGTAGGAAAACATAACAATTAGAGTTTGTTACATGTTATAAAACCTGTTTTGGGAACATGCAGTTCATCATTGTTTCTATCTGAATAACCAAACAGCAAAATATGAACAAATTTTTTTTTTTTTTTGTTCATTTTCTGAAGAAATAAATCCATGGGTTCAGATGACTGTACCCTAAGCCAGCATATCAGTTTGGAGTTGCAGTTCTGCTTCCCTTAATGAATTTGAGGGCCACCACTTTGGCACATCAGTCCTATACCTCAGACTGAAATAAATTGGCATGTTCAAACAAGAAATTCCTCTTCAGTTTAAAGAAACTTCAGGGAGATTTGAAGAAACCTGTGTTGAAACTCTTAATTCTGTGTGAGTCTAGAGTGAAAAAACACTTTTCCATGTTCAGAATCTTTCCTGAGGTGACAGCTCTCGGAGAGAACTCCCTGTTAATGAGATTTCTCTCTTAAGTGTCTTATTTCTCTTTCTGTTTTTCTCTTTATTCTACTGTTCTATTTCTGTTCTACTCTTCTGTTGTTCTTATTTGGGTCTTTGGGGTTTTTCTCTGTTTAACATGCATGCAAAGCACAAATTGAATGCCAAGCTAAGGTCAATTGTTCCAAATGATGGCTGCAATAGTTTCTTCAGTTTACTTTTCTGTTCATGCTTTACCTACAGATCAATTCTGACTTTCACAGTTGCTGACTGTTCACAACTTCCACTAGTTTGTTTTCAAATTGCTGTGAACTCAGGTCTCAAAAATCCCTAACAACTCTAAGGTGTCTTGAGTCTGGAACCCTACCAACCTGACAGTCAATAAACTATTTTGGCTACCTTCATCTTCTGGTATTCAAATCATAAAAGCAAATTTTCAGGGAAAGAAAATTTCACACAACCAGTTTTGCTGGATCTGACTTGGACTTTCAAGGTCACAAATTGCTCCTGAAAATCATGTTTTTAGCTACCAGAAACTGAGTAGTCCAAAATAAAGGCCTGATACTTTACATTCCTTAACAAAGGCTAAGCATGACTCTACTTTACATGTATTAGTACAGAATGTTGTTTTAAACTCTTTGGGTTAGTGCTTTCCAGAGGACCATCTTCATACAGTAAATACAGGGGGGTTGTTCTAAACCTAGGACTTCCATTCAATTTCAGTGAGTGCAAAGGTTTCTGTTATTATGTGGCTTAGGATATTCTTTTCTGTAACCAGTTGCAATGCAATGTTTCTGGTACAAACATTTGCTTGCAAATACAAACATAAACCATTAGTTTTAGTATGGTATGGATCAGACTCGTTCAAATTTAACATTTGACATGTCTGTGTATTTGTTGGGATTTATTTGATTATATAGGTTCAGCCTTTCTCATGTGAATCCAGATGATGTATTGTAAATACCAAGTATATTGCAGTTTCTATAATACATAAAATTAAGTCCAATTTAAATACTAATAAGCCTAGCTGTTCCTGTAGTAACAATTAGGAATAAAGGATAAAAATCATCTCAGAAAAGTTATATGGTTTTAATAGTTATCATTAATTAGGAAGAAAAAAACCCAACCAAACAAAGCCAACAAACAACTCACAAAAATGAAAGTTACTGATTCAAATTGCATTGTAAGGGAGTTGTGTTTTTTTTTTTTTCTAGCTACTTGCTTTGGCCATAGAATTTTTTTCTTTTTGTTGGACTTTAGGTAATGGATGAAAACACTCATCAGAAAGATAGGATTCATCTCCGTATTTTACCCACTTGTAAGCTTAAGTTCTGTTCCAGGCTAGTCACCCAGGTTCTCTGAAGTCAGTGAGGAGGAACAGTAGATGTATAGAGACGGCTGAAGCAGATTTAGGCACTTCTTTCTGACTGAGTTAAATTTTTCTCTTGACATTGATTGTGAGACTAGATGGCTAACTTCAGGTTACCTCTTACCAGTGTGTTCAAAAAATGGTGATAACTTGAAAAACCTATCATTTTAACAGACTTTTGAAGTGTTCACTGTGCTAGGAAGTAGTTCACAGACTCCATGGAGGTCTGACCTGCAGCCTGTGCTGTTCAACATATTTATGAGTATTAAGAATGAGGTGACAAAGTTTGCCTATGAGACTTGATTAATTGGGATAATAAAGATATTTAATGGTGGAGAACTGCAGATGTTTGTAATATTTAATCACCAAGCAACGGATTGCTGACAAAACTCAAATGTAATATGTCAAGGAGGAAAAATAAAAGGGTTTTTTTATTATATTCAGGGATAAGTTCTGAGTCAACTATTGCCACCCAGAGATGAGATCTTTGAGTCACATCATTGCATAGGAAACACATTTCAGTACTTAGTAACAGTTAAAATGAAACCATGAATTAATGGGAAAGGATTAGATAACATGTCAGAAACCATCACCATGGTGGTATATGACTCCATGGTCCACCTGTCTCTGGAGGTATGTATGCTCTGTACTTCTCAGAAGAAACACATTCCAAGTGGAAAGATGACATGGAGGATCAAAAATGTGGGTGGGTCTTTGACTGAGCAACCACTAATTGGACTAGTACACTCAGGCAGGTTAACTGAGAAGTCATTTGATAGATAAACAGCTGGAAGAAGATGAATAAGGATTACTTGCTCACTGCCTTTTCTATGAGAAGTAGAACAAAGCAAGTAAAACTACCAGCATGCAGCCTCAAAACAAGGAGAAGAGACACTTCTCACAGGAATGGTTACATTATGAGGTTTCCCTTGGATGGGCAGAAGTTAAAAGCTTAGTCTAGGTTCAAAACGTGGTTTCTATTATTTCAGTTACTCCTATACTCTACTGCACACTCATTTCCTTACTACTATCAGCCAGAGTGATCATGAAAGTTTTCAAAAGAGTTTCATTAAAAAAACTTCTGAGATTAAAAAAAAAATAAATTTTTTTCAGCTTAAAAATCAATTCTCTTTCCATTTTATTTCTCTGCTGTTTCACACTGGATTTAATATATGTATTATGGAATACCACACTCAGAGGATAAAACTGTTGAAAATTTTCTATTCAAGATTAAGTTAGTGATTAATTGTAAAATGAAGTTTGACTTTCTGAAGTTCTTCACATGTAATATTTGTGCGTGATTCTGTCCACCAGCAAATGCATTGGACTTCACAATGTTGACTAATGTACATCACTTTTTTTTATTAGAACTGGACAATCAGGTTATGGTGAAAAAGTTGTTAAAACCACTAGAGAAAGGGGAAAAATATTTCATATTTTACACCTTTAAAATATTTCATTTAGTGTTTTGTCTGGTATAGCGTTATCTTAGAACAGGTTTTTAACAGTTTAGATTCATTTTTCTACATTTATATACATTTTATTATTTGATTGCTTCTGTTATTGACCCAATAGTACTTTGGGTCAACTGTAGTATTTCCTACATTTTTCTGGCTTTCTGGTAAATTAGAAACACTTTATTTAGATTTTTTTCTGTACCTTGCCTTCCTCTAAATTCAGGACCTTGAGTATATCCAAATGCACACATTAGAACTATTTTCTACAGATATTGTAGAAGAACATTCAGGAAATATTTTTTTCATTTATTATCTAGAACCATCAATAAATTTTGTGCTTGCTTTAAGCAATGTAACACACATTTATACGCTCACCTGGGTTTGCCCTATCCAGATATTTAATGAAAAAAATTTAGAAATAATTAGGTTCACATTCAGGTACATATTTGTAGTTATGTTCGATCCAGTCCCTGTCACCTGCTCAGCCTGTAATATAGTAGCTTATAAATTTTATTTCTCTCTTTTAAAGCAGAAATTAGCATGGATGGAACAATAGGAGTTGGGTGATATTGAACCAAGTATTCTTCCAATTTGCACCTCACATTGTCATTTAAATTCAGTTTCACATTTAATTTCCACTTGAATTCAAGTGAACTAAGTCTCCAACTTTCTCCCTCTAACTCTCATTATCTGTCAATTCTTCTTAATCATCATCCTTTATTGTGGAAAACAAATTAACTCCCCAAATAATCCCTCAGGATCTCTGGGTTTCTGAAGGAATCCTTTCTACTTCTCCAGGTATTGTTCTCCCAGCTGTTCGTTCACCCCTTTACACACTAATAACAGTCATATTTGCAGGAAACAAGTGTAATCCTTCAGTATGAAATGTAGGATAGAAACTACAGGCAAATCCCTACTGAAGTATATGGTGCCCTATTTATAAGCGTCATCAGGATTTGCAGGAATAAATGAAAGAGTTTTATTGCCATAATTTCTTTGGGGGAGTGTGTAGGCAAAACAAAGTTATAAAAGCCTTCTATCTTTGTTTGCAGATATATTTGATCCTTAATGTGTGAGTGCTGCTGGCCTAGGGATCTTTCACAAACTGTTCTGCTGCTCCTTCTCCATGCGTGCATGTGCTTTTTGAAGACCTGACAGAGTCCTCAGTGGCAGGAGGCAAACTGCTACATGGCCTTTTTGCTCCCTCTAAAGAGAGCAAGTGATCTGAAACATTGCTATTTGCCTCATGGGCCAGTTTTAAGCGTTGCTCTTAAAGTTCATCAGTCCCAAGCTGGTCAGCTGAAGGTGTTCTAACTCTCACCTATGGTCTCTGCGCTTGCTGCACACTCACTTCATAATACTAGAATATGACACTTTAATTTTATCAAAGTGTGCTATAGCCACTCTATTTAGTGAGCAGTTGAGCATCTGTGAAAGTATACTCATGTTGAGAAGTATCCTAAATTAACTGCTCTTCTAATGTCTTCCCTTTGCATAAAATTTCATCTCCTACTCTATCATGTTCCTCAGATGAATGTCATTGAATTTTCAACTGGATTGCAAGCTTAAAGCACCCTAGAGGCTTTACTTAATATGCATAAACAGAAATAATTGCTTCATTGAATTACTTAGTTCAGGTAACTTGTTTTTAATGTTTATCTTTTAGAGTACAAACTAATGCATGGGGCTGTGTTTTTCTTTTGTAAAGCAGTGGAAGTGATTACATTCTCAGTAAAGAAACAATCTATCATATTTTACCATAATGTTATTGTAATCAGAGTCAGCATATTCCATAAGTTGACAAAACAGAGTCATTCATTATTTATGTTGTTGAATCATTTACATTTAGACAGTACAACAGACTGTTGGGGTTTCCATGCTGTGAATTAGCGACTTAGTGTCATTTTGGGGTAAGAATTATTTTGCATGCTGTGCCACCAGGAAACTCATTGCAATGGTTCATTTGAGGGCATGATATAAATAACATGAATCTCAAAACTACTCTGTGTCTTCAGTAGATTCTTTCTGGCAAAAATGTTCATCTGATCCATTTAGTGTACTAATTTCTGTAGTATCTCCAGATACATTATTCAGTAACAATTTACACCTCTAAATTACACTGTAAAGGGAATATCAGAAACGTTTTACATATATATATATATATATATGGAGAGAACTGTGTTGGGATTTAAAACAAATGTCAAGAAAATTGCAGTCAAATGAAAATGACTCTTACTGCATTGCAGATCCTAAGCAACTACTTCATGAAAAACAGACTGCAATGAACAGCATAGGAACAGGCAGCATCCAAACATTAAACAGCGTACTGCTAAATTAGATTTCACAAATGATCCCTGCCTGCTACTTTCTGTGTGTTCTACATACAAGCCACGATGCATCTTCATCTATTTTAGAATTGCTATGTGCAAATATACAAAGAAGATCATCTAAGGAAACCCACTGGATGTAAGGCATAATAACTGAAGTAAATCAGATGAGGAAAGCAACGAGAGACATTGGTGCTTGAAGGAAATATATCTGATTGCTCAAGCTGAAAAGAACATTATCTCCAAATGACACAATAAATAAGGAAAATGCTTTAAGAAAAAAATATAAGAATAGATGTTACTTTCTTACTGAACAGGTTAGAAAGTTATATCTGGCATGTTTCACTGGAATTAACTGGACTTTCATCCTTGTAAACTATTATTTAACTAAAGAAATCAATCTTGTGATCTAAAATTACCCAAAATTATGAAATTTTATAGAGATGGAAAAATTTCTATGTCACTCACATTTCAGATAGAAATTTTATATGTGTACCCTCAGTATGAAGCTTTTATTTAGTATTGGAGTTTTTTTGTAACATCAGAGCAAACTCACTAGTGGGAAGAAATGCTATTAAAATTACAAGAACAAGCCAATATCTAATTGTAAGTGGATGTTACATCTTTCATAATTGTTTCCAAAACTGCCATTACTCGCTGCAATGGGCCATATCCAACTCAGAAATTTCCCTCAGGTGTGAACATTGGAAGGTGACAGGTGTGATGAGAAGCTGTAATGACAGACATGCAGACTGTTAGGTCACCCGGGTCTTAGCGTGCAAGTGCACTGTGACTGAGGAAGGGACTTGCTATTCTGAGGTCAGAACACAATGAGCCATCTTACCCCTACTGCAGTTGTGGCAGAGAGCCTGTTCCGATTGCTTGTTCTACTTGGGAATTAAACCCTCCTGGAGCCAAGAGCAGCAAGTGGGGAGTTCTGTGTTCTTGCTCAATCTTGGGTGAATATTAGCACAGACAATTATTTATTCTGAGTACTTTTCAGCATTACTGTAATTCAGTTAAAGGACTCTGTGTGTGGACAGTACGCCTGGAACAGACCACTTGAGTCTAAATGTGATGATGGGTGAAGGGTGTCAACCACATCTGATATAGTGCAAACTGCATCATAGGCATGTAGCTGATGAATAATGAGAGTTTCACGTGCCAAAGGATAGTTTATCATGACCTGAGATGCTCTAGGATATCTCCCTGGCCTCCCACTCTACCTTCAAAAGGCAGGTGTTTCCTTCAGGTTTTGTGTGAAGCTGCATTAAAATGTTTCAGATATCATCACCTCAAGAGAAAAGCAGTGCCATACATAGCCAGCAAAATCTCATTTATGGTGTTATTCTTGGTTCTAGCAATGTCTATTATTATGATAGAACTTTTTCTTATGTGGAGAGGGTGAGTAAGAAGCAAAAGCAGAAAGTGAGAGGCTGAGAGTTTTCAGTCTTTGCAAAGCAAAGGTCGGATGTTGATGTTTCAACCCTCTAATTGAAATGTCAGAGGAACAAGATCCTTCACAGAAATGGCATATCATATCTGGGAAAGTGAATTAGGTCTCATTTTTTAAATAACCACTGAACAATCTGGACAGAGCAAAGTGTCAGGAGCTGGCAGGTGTGATAGGAAATGAAGTAGCCTGAGGGATTGCTTTCCAATACATTTGTTCTCTGTGAACTGTAGAAATTCTCATTTGATTAAACAAAAGACAGATAAAACCCACCAGAGCTTCTTCACAGATATAATTACCTTTGCTCTGACATGTTTGAGAGCTTCACCAAAGACAAACTGAAAACAATCAGTGAAAACAATCTTCATGGCTTTGCAAGTCTACTGAAAGAAAACATGCTCGATGAGATCCCATGTCTTCCTTCTCCACTGGGAGAAACTGAACAGTTTTACAGCAAGGGGCATCAGTTCCACACAGATCTTGCACTTGCTGAGGAGCAGACAGTGTGAAAATAAATCGAAAAAAAAGTGTTTTAGATATTGGCATCCTTGGATATTAAAGAGAAACATCCATAACTGTAAAACTTTGGGATACTTGTGATCCAAAGAAAAGTGTAAGCAGCTTGTACTGAGATTGTTACTTTTATGGGATGAGTGTTTTGGTTACATCTGGGAAGATCACTTCCCTAAAGTGCTGACTATGTGGAAGAGAGAATCTGCCTTAGCTTTGACAGTTCAAGATGACTGGTGCTGCATTTTTTTTACAGAAACCAACATTTCTGGTAATTAGATCCAATTGCATGGCTGCCAATCACACCCTAAAGAAAGAAAAGTCCTTCTGACATAATTTTAAATGGAATTTACACCTGACTATCTTCTGATAGAGGCCAAGTACATTTCAGATAATCCAAGTCCTAAATAGGCCTACATATATCCATGAGTTCACGATTATCACTTATATTGCTGGCTGTCAACCTGATTCAAACACAGTGATTAATCTTTCTAATTCTGTATGTCTATATCTGAGAAAGTAATCTGTTATCTCTTGATATCCAAGACATGCATTTTAGGTATCTCTAATGAGATGGTTATGCCCTAAGAAATGTCTATTGATGGCAAGTTGCCAACTCAGTTTAATGATAGTGTATATGTATAGCTACATATAGATGAAGTGTAAATGTGTGGTAGAACTAAGTACCTTTCAGAGGACAGCATAAACTGGAAACTTTTGATCCTATCCGCATAGGAGCTATTCAGAATACATAAAAAGAGCACCTAAGCTTGCGTTAAGGCACCAATCTAGAATCTGAGGGATTCCCTATTGCTGCTCCAAAATTTGCCTATTCCCAGTAAACCTGTACACTGGGTTTACATGGCAAGATTTTGGTAGTGGAGGCAGGGACCACAGCAGTGACCTCTGTGAGAAGACACCAGGGACTGCCACCAGGGACTGCCCATGTGTTGGACAGAACCAGTTCCAGATGTATTCTCCCATAGAAGACCACACTGGATCAGTGAATATTCCTTGAAGGAAGCTCAAACTCTTAAGAGTAGTACGTACTCTGAAGTAGGCCTGTGGAGAGAAGCCCACACAGGAAGAGATTTTCTGGCAGGACCTGTGGCTCATTGGTGACCCAAACTGGAGCAGTCTGCTCCCGAAGGATTTCACCTGTGGAAGAGACCCATGCTGGAGCAGTCTGTTCCTGAAGGAATACACCCATGGAAGGGACCCATGGTGGAGCAGTTGATTCCTGATGGACCGTACTGCATGGAAGGGAACCACGCAGGAGCAGTTACAGAATCATAGAATAGTTAAGGTTGGAAAGGACCTTAAAATCATCTAGTTGCAACCCCCTGCCATAAGCAGGGACACCTCACACTAAACCATGTCACCCAAGGCTCTGTCCAACCTGCCCTTGAACACCACCAGGGATGGAGAATTCACAGCTTCCCCGGCCAACCCATTCCAGCATCTCACCAACCTTACAGTAAAGAACTTCTTCCATATATCCAATCTAAACCTCTCCTGTTTAAGTTTGAAACCATTACCCCTTGTCCTGTCACTAAAGTCCCTAATGAAGAGCCCCTCCCCAGCAGCCCTATAGGCCCCTTTCAGATATTGGAAGGCTGCTAGGAGGTCTCCATGCAGCCCTCTCTTCCCCAGGATGAACAGCCCCAACTTTCCCAGCCTATCTTCATATGGGAGATGCTCCAGTCCCCTGATCATCTTCGTGGCCCTCCTCTGGACTTGTTCCAACAGGTCCATGTCCTTTTTATGTCGTGGACACCAGAACTGCACACAATACTCCAGGTGAGGTCTCCCGAGAGCAGAGTAGAGGGGCAGGATCACCTCCCTCGACCTGCTGGTCATGCTCCTTTTGATGCAGCCAGGATATGGTTGACTTTCTGGGTTGCAAGCGCACACTGAAGCCGGCTCATGTACATGTTCTCATCGACCACCACCCGCAAGTCCTTTCCCACAGGGCTGCTCTGAATCTCCTCTTTGCTCAACCTGTAGCTGTCGCTGGGATTGCTCCAACCCAGGTGTAGGACCTTGCACTGGGCATGGTTAAACTTCATGAGGTTGGCATTAGCCCACCTCACAAGCATGTCTATGTCCCTCTGGATGGCATCCAGCACTGCAGTCCATGGGAAACACCCACACTGGAGAAGTTTGCAAATGAGTGTATCTCATGGAAGGCACCCAGTAAAGGAACAGGGGAACAGTGTGAGGAGGAAGGAGCAGCAAACACACACTGTTACGGACTGACCATAATGCCCTCTGATAACCCCGTGTGCAGCTAAGAGGGAAAGAGATGGAATATTTAGGAGGGAAGTTGAGCCATGGAAGATAGGGCTGTGGGGAGAAGGTTTTTTAGTTTAATTTTATCTTAGAGTTTTAGCAAAAAAGTCTAGAACGCATGTGTGATATGTAGCATGTATATAATGTCTATCATTTATAGTAATCGAGTCTTTACATAGGAAATCTTTACAGTTATGTTTATTCATAAGGCAAAAAATGGGGAGATAATGTATGGAAAGGTCATTCCAAATACCAGATCTACGAGGGAGACTCAAAGTGAGGTTTTATCTTCTTTTCAAATATGTTTATGCATAGTGCAAATATTAATGCTATTAAAAATACAGTAAAGGTTATTCACCAATATTTTAAAGAGGATATCTTCACTCTAAACCGCTGTAATACTGCAATATATCAGTAAGATTTAAAATTTACACTAAAACTAGCAGGGAGAGTTGAAAGTCAGACATGAACAGGAAAATCACAGAGATATGGAAGGGGTTTTGGTTTCCTTACTGACAGACATTATTCATTCACCATTGTCAAAAACATTGAGAGAAGCACAAAGGAAATGATGAGTCATTTTATCATAGGATTTTTATGGGCAGAGTCTGCCTGTGTTCAGCATGCCTCTCAGCTCTCAGACAAAACAAGAGTACTGCAGTGCAGGTCTGGAGGGAGCTCACAGTGGTGCTGCATGCCATTACACATATCAGACGACTAAACCAGTGAGTTTAAAGAGGAGGCAAAAGATCCAATATCATCAGGGGGAGAATTCATATTTTTATTTATTTTTCATGAGCTATTTCAGAAGAGAACCTGTAACTATTTAACTTAGGTGCTAAGTTCTACCATTAAAGCCAAAAGGAAGATCCAGGAGGGAAAAGAAAGCACCTGTGTGGATTTACAAGACACCTTTTCATCTGAAAGTAATTGTGCTTTTTCTTCTGACAGTCTAAAAGCAAGACAGATAACAATTTCGACTGAGTTAGATCTTTCACAGTTATCAGTAATCATAGCAACTACAATCTCAGTAAGATTTAAAGTATATTTAGTATCTTGCAGCATCAAACAATGCCCTTAAATCTGCATTTGACTTATTATAAGCAATATGCATTAAAAAATAAAGTTGAGATTTTTTTCTCCAAGTAAATGACTACTTCTTTTGGCCAGAAAATCACACTTGTTTTTTGCAAGTGGATTTTTTTTTTTTTTACAGCAATGTATTAATTATTGTAAGTTTTCTGCGGTGGCAAAGCAATAAAGTTTACAATAAAATTCCCTGATTTTACAGTAATTTCCATTTCTTTCCTAGAGGGGTCAGAAAAAAAATCCTGTTGAATACAATAACTGCAAGAATAAATCTATTAAGTAATGGCAATAACGGGCCTGCTTAAAACTTTTGTCAGAAATTGAGGTGTTTTGACGCATTCAACACTAGAGGAATTACATCACATTATTCAGATACTTAAGCTTTAAAGAGGCATGAAGTCAGTTTTCTGTAAAAATAACCTATTTTTCTTTCCTTTGAAAATGAGCTCTTAATAATGGTATGAGAGGTTGTCATGGGAAGCAACCTAAGGAAAATACATCTTTTGTGACCTTTAAGGGTCCTTTACATTGATGTCGTTATAAACTGGAAAGCCAGACATAAAAATTAAGAGAAATACCACATGCTTCATGCTCATTTACATTAAAGACTTTCTTTGATCTCTTTGTCTAAGCTTTGACAGCTTCCCCACAGAACAGATCATTGTATAACATGCACAGCATTCAAGATTAATAAATTAGTGTGAAAGATAAGCCACTAGCATCAAACATATCTATAGCTTTGATGCTGGATTTGTATTAGTAAGGACCTTGTTAGAGTTTTACTAATGGCTTTCTTTTCTATTTTCTTTTCTTGTTATCTGTTTTTTTTGTTTTTGTTTTTTTTTGTTTGTTTGTTTGGTGGTTTGTTTTTTTTTTTT
>NDXB01000419.1:55685-91070 GCA_002631895.1 Agapornis roseicollis | reverse complement strand
AGGGAAGGGAAGGGAAGGGAAGGGAAGGGAAGGGAAGGGAAGGGAAGGGAAGGGAAGGGAGGGGAAGGGAGGGAAAGGGAGGGAGGGAAAGGGAGAAAATATTTGCTTTTTTGCCAAACTCAAGCAAACAAAGGCAAGAGTAGCTGCAAGCTTTGAGAGAGGAATAACTATTTAAATCTGTATAATTTCTAACACTTGTATAGATGCAGAAGTACTGAAACACCAGTGACCTGATGTGCAGATGACTGGTTGTGAATTTTAAAGTTTATAGAAACATTACCTGAAAGCAAGGTATCTGGCAATAATGAACCAAGCTATAAACATGCACACATAATACATGATGCATAAGTTAGTGAGTATGGCAATGAAAATATGACCTTTCCCTTATATTCTTCAACTGTTTTTTCTCCCTTAACATTCAGCATGTCCAAGGGCAGAGCCAAAGGTGAGTTTTTCAAGCTATTTTTATGCACAAACCAGATTTGTAAGAAATTTGCTGGGACAATTAAAAAAACCTATGGAAGCCCTTTCCTGTTATGAAGAAAAGACTCCTGGAGAGGTCACCAGCTCTGCCTTGCACATCCTGGTATCCTCCTGTCTATGTTAATATACCTAATGGACAGCTTCCAGGCTGCTTCCTGCCAGCCTTGCCAGTGCTGGGAGAGCTTGTGCCATCTGAATCTGAGGCTCTTCTTCATGGAAAGAAAGTGGGAGAGGCTAGCAATCAGGAAAGCCTCCCAGTATGCTCTTAAGAAAAATATAACCTATGCAGTCTGTGCTCATAAATCTCCTACTTGTAGGATTTGTGCTCCAAAATCTTCAAGGTTCTTCTGAAAATATTTTTTTTAATATGAATTTATCCATTTTGGAAAACTTACCAAAATGTTAATAAATTCTAAGTCAGTAGGCTTGCACCAAAGTCCACTTTCTCTCTTACTGTTAGGAAGGAGAGTCCTTGGCATCAGTTGAATTGAAGGGGATTTCCTTTTGTTTTGCAATGTATGTGCAGACAAGCAGGCACCAAGCTACAAGTGAGTAACCTTCCCACTAATCCTCCAAGGCCTGTGACAATATGACCCTGAGCTTTTACAACTAAGAACAGTATGGTATGTAAATATTACGAACATATATGGTAAATGCTCTACTTGCTGAAAAACACAGAAAATGAGTCCTGAGAATGCCTAGATGACCCTAAAGCTACACAGATTATTCTTTCTGTGTCTGCAGCATTCATATCTCTGTTCAAAACCACAATGATACATTAGATGCAGGTCACTGAAGCAGGAATTTTGCCTTTTCTTTATAACTCAGCTAAGGATTGATCTGTTTTATTTTGGATCTAAATAATAAAACGAAGAAATAAAAAAAATATATATGATTACATTCTTTTCAAATAAGAGAAATAATCACTTGTTGAACTGAGAACATTTTAACTGCTAGCTGAAAATGAGGACATCACTAATTGTGCAGCAGCACATATTAAACGATGGAAAAGAATGTCAGTCGTGCTCTGCAGTCACACACTTTAAAAAATGAGGAAAATCCAGTATTATTTCTTTGAAAATGTTGTGGTATTCCTTAAAATCACTAGTATATGGGGGAAAAAAGAGTACTGTTGTAAGTCAATGAATAGAAATTTCACAACACAGTAGAGTGTCACCTTTTTTATGACAGAAATGTATGCTGCTAAAACCATTGCAGTGGCACTAAATGTGAAAAACACAGGTTTATTTATGCACAAGCAAGTAGGATAAAGCAGGTGGAGACTTACTGATTTTGCAATGAAAATGTTATGAATACTCCTTCAGTAACATGCCCAGCTGTTGCAAGGGCCATGTATCATCTACCCATTTGATAAATATATTTTGTGTGTCATGGCACATGATAGCCTTTGAAAGTATCTATCTCTTAACATGTACATGTATAAGCAGACTTCCAGTTCTCACTGTGTATTTTCTTGATTTGCAATTCAGCTTTCATTATTGATAGAGACTTGGAACCTGCATCTCACAGAGAATTCCCAAGAGTGCAGATGTATCCATGGAATTATACCAAGAATAAATTAGACTATGGGCCTCAGAGGCACCACTCACAAGGGTATAAACTGGCTGGGGTCCACAGTTTCCGTACTTTGGTTATTTCCATTTACTTTAGTTTAACTTGATGAGATTCCAGTACTTGGTAAACCTTATCTTTTTTTTTTATTATTTTTAAGAATATATTTGCATATCAAGTACATTTTTCCCATCCTTGGTCAACCTCTGCAAAAGGCTCTTCATAAAAAAGGAACTCACAGCTTCACATGTAATATGGCAAGAACGAAAATTCCACTACAACTTGGGAACAAGCATTGGGTGATGGAAGAATACGATGCAATTATCCAGGTGAGTTCTTAACTGAAATGCAAGATTATAAATTGAGGTAAGATTATTTCCTCAGTGCCACTGGACAAACTATTTCCTCATTCTTCCAGCATGACACAATGTTTGTGACTGATGGGGGCTCTTAGGTCCAGATCTGGAATACCAGCATCCTGCCCTCAAATCCTTCCTCTGCTTAATGCTCCTTGCTTCTCCTTAAAATTCAGTTAACCCCTGGTAACTCTACCATTCCTCCAAGGCACTTAAAATCCCTCCACCTTCCTCATCATGCCATTATTACATAATGACAACTTTGCTCTTCTGAAGACGTCTGTACTGAACTTAAAAAAAAGGAAAGAAAAAGCAGCTGTGGAACAAAATGGAACAAACCAGCTTCGTAGCAAGGAGTGGCTCCTGCCACCATTTGTTGAAGAATGCAGTTTCTAAAACTGGAAATAAACTTGTGTTTCACACAGATTGGAATTTTCATATGGCTGAGCTGTCGCAGAAAATAAATAATAAACAAAAGTGCTGTATCTCTCTGTCTCAGATTGCTGGCAGCAGGTTAGAGCATTTGAGGATTTACTAGGGTTTTGCCCTTCTGAGCAAATATGTCCTTAGGGGAAAGTCCTATAGAAGTCAGAGGGGTTTCCTTTTAAGGTCTGACTCTAACCCCACTGAAGGCAAAGGAAAAACCCCCTGGTGACTCTGTAGGCTTACTTCAGGCCCATATAAAAGTCAGTTCAGTGACAGCTAAATTTTCACCTTTAACAGAACATTAGAACTGATCAATTGATAAAAATAATATGAAAGTACTTCTGCAAAATTATTCTAGGGTGTATCTCACTGTTTACTGTTCTTAAGTTCGTGCTGTCTGTTGTTCACAGATACTCAAGCTAGCTTACAGTTTAGTCATGAAAATGTTTGAAAATATCAGGAGTTCAGAAGTTTCTGGGTAATGATCAATCATCTGGAAATTCATCTCAAAAGCCCATTATAGAATAGCTGTCATCATTTCAACCTTTTATTTAAAAAGTATCAGCCACTCAACTGGAAGCATGAACTGTACCCAAGATTTGTATAAGAGTAAAGGTTAGAAATCACTTTCTACAGAAGAGAAATATTTCTGGACATCAAATAATCAATTGCACAGATTTCAATAGCCCTGGAGGCTAAAATTTGAGCATCTGTATCATTTGTTTTTTTGCTAAAGTATTAATATGTAACATAGAATCATAGAATCATAGAATAGTTAGGGTTGGAAAGGACATTAAGATCATCTAGTTCCAACCCCCCTGCCATAAGCAGGGACACCCCACACTAAACCATGCCATCCAAGGCTTCATCCAACCTAGCCTTGAAAACTGCCAGGGATGGAGCACTCACAACTTCCCTGGGCAACCCATTCCAGTGCCTCACCACCTTAACAGGAAAGAATTTCTTATATCCAATCAAAACCTCCCCTGTTTAAGTTTGAATCTGTTACCCCTTGTCCTGTTGCTACAGTCCCTAATGAAGAGTCCCTCCCCAGCATCCCTATAGGCCCCCTTCAGATACTGGAAGGCTGCTATGAGTTCTCCACGCAGCCTTTTCTTCTCCAGGCTGAACAGCCCCAACTTTCCCAGCCTGTCTTCGTATGGGAGATGCTCCAGTCCCCTGATCATCCTCGTGGCCTCCTCTGGACTTGTTCCAACAGGTCCATGTCTTTTTTATGTTGAGGACACCAGAACTGCACACATACTCCAGGTGAGGTCTCACGAGAGCAGAGTAGATATATATTTACATATACAGTTATGCAAACCATGCAGAAAGTTAGCATCGTGATGGCAAAAGCTAAAATAAACATCTACCCTCAGCAAAGCAAAACTTATCCAAAACCAGTTCATTCAGACAACATATCTGTACCTAAAACCATGACAGAGCTGACCCAGAGGCCAAGCTGGTTGTGGCTGTGCAAAGTGAGGACCGCACTCATCTACATTATCTTGCAAGATACTGAAGCTGCAGCAGGAACAGCAGTACTGCTGTCAGTCAACAAATTAATACAAATAGCGTGAATTGTAGATTTTGTTAGTATAATGACTGGGAGCTGTGACTGATGAAGAGCAGACACTACTTGCTCTGCTCTCCCTGAGATGGTTTTGATAATTCCCAGCTTGTAAGTGCACAGGACAGCTGTTGGCAGTAGCATCTTCAGTGGTCAAGTCCAAAACCAGTACTGCTCATGAATCAGAAGCTTAAGACTGCATACCAGTTATGTGACATATTAGCAGTTTTAAAGCACAGAATTCATGCCAGATAAAACCCCCTTTATACTGAATGACCATGGAAGAAACAGCAACGTGTAAAGAGGATCTTAGGTAAGGACAGGGTTTGTTCTGAGTGGTTTTATAACTATACTTGGCTGTACAGAAGAAGTGAAGCTAAGCTGCATTCTTCACTCAGGGATCATGAGGGAGTTTCACCTTCAGCTCACTCCCTTCTTCAGAGCCACACAAGAGGGCGGGTTCACTGTTGTGGTTTTTCACATTATCCACATGCAGCACACGTTGAAGATGGCTGGCAGGAGAAAACTCGGCTCAGTGCAAAGCTGTCCTGACCTAAAAGAGAAAATCCCATGTTCCAGCCTCCCACACACTGCGGTTCTGCACATGCTTGTCTGTTGCACAATAATCACAGTAATAGTCATGTACCAGAGATACCCAGAGATACCTCTCCCCATCCCTATTAATTAGTTCACATTCTATATTCATCGCTCAGTAATGCAAAACTGTGATTTCCACCCTAACTGCAGGCCAAAGGAATCTTCTAGCAGAGCACATTTTTCTGTCTTTCTGCCTTTCTGTGGAGGGAATCAGTGAAGTAAGAGCAAACAACAGAAGGGATGCTCTCAAACAATGGAGAATCCCTCACTCTTTCTTCAGCACTATGCAATAGGTGTACATATGTAAGCACAGACAATTCCTGATGAAAATTAATATTCCCTTGTGGGAGTCAGAACTGAATCAGGATTGACGCTGATTTCAAATGCAGATACTGGCACAGAGTAAAATTATTTTTCAAACACCAAAGCTTTCCCTGGTAAAGTATTTAAGGTTGCATTTTCAGGCTAAAAAGGAAAAAGTGATGAAAAGCTCTTAAAACTGAAGAAACAAAATCCTTGATTCTGATCCAAATCCCTGAAAAACAAGATCCCATATGGTAATGGCTAATCTTAGGAGAATGAAGGGGGATAAAATGGGTACATTTTCCTTCCTCTCCTTCTCCCTTTTTCCTCTGTCTTGTTTTGTTTGTTCTTTTTTTTTTTTTAAGTTGCATGTAATATGTCACAGGAGGGTCTCTGCCAAAGAAATGTTTTCACCATCATTCACAAACAACACAAAACTCATGCTTTATTTGTTGTGGCTTTGTAAGGAAATAGTATGTGGTATTTAGCAAAAGACGGTACACAGCACCAAGCAGTGCATTGCAGAGATGTTAATTGAGGTCCAAAAAGTGGCATAGACCTATTTTCAGTTGGGCTTCATCAGTCTAGCACAAGCCTTTTACTGTTTTGATGGCTCTCTGTGCTTCAGATAGGAATAATCATGCAGATACTACTGGGTGTTATTGACTTATTGTACTATCAAAGGATCTACAGTCATTAAATGAGAAAAGGTCCCTTGTGTCCTAAGTAGGTGTGCAAACTGAATAAGGCTTCTCAAGAAGCCTGTTGTCTGAAACCTATGTTTCCAATCCACTGCCATAGATGGTTGTTCCCCATGTTTTACAAGAAAAACAGTGTCTTTTGGCAACAAGTTCAGTCCTTTCTCCTTCCTACCCAAGTAACTTTACACTTGTAAAAAGCCACTAGTTACTCATCTCTGGACAGATTTTCACAGTAGGGCTTGACAGACCTGTGAACTTTCAACCTGGAAATTCAAGGCTTAGAAGAAAATAGTAATACTAAAATAGAAAATACTAAACATGCTATCAGCATACATGTAATGGATGTAAAGGCAACATATCAAAGATGCTTTGCAAATTAAGGTAATGTCTAAAAATTGCAGACAGTTGTGTTTTAGTTATGCTAGCTAGCAATCAATTGTAGTTGACATAATGTAAGTTGACAGGACTAATAGTTCAGTCTTAGCATAGTTCAGCCATAATGTAATTCAGTTCATAATGTAAGTTGATATAAATGATTTTATTGCTGCCACTTTCTCTAAGATCTATATGAATCCAGACCAATGGAAGAAAAATGATTTAATGAAATATCTTGTTATTAAACCTCAAATAATAAAAGAAATCACATTTACCACCTGCTATATGGTGTAAATTGTTCAAACAGAGGTGGGGCTTTTTTTGTTTGTTTGTGGGTTTTTTTTTGTTTTGTTGTTTTTTTTTTTTTGTTTGGTTTTTTAGTTTTGGTGGGGTTTTTTATTAATTTGGGAGTAACTGGTACTACTCAATTACCAGTTACTACTTCAGCTTACTAATAACTTCTATCCTAGACCAGAAATAAACCACTGTGTAGTGACATAAGGCAGCAATGCCAGGTTAGTCTGGATGCGGAAGAGTAAAGATGCTTACAGGGTTTTGCTTATGTTCATTTCAGTGTTTGTAAAGACTCTCATAAAATTCACTACAAGTAGAACCAAAAAACCCAAACAAGCAACAAGAGCCATTCAAAAATGATTGCGTGGCAAAAGCCAAGCATTCAGAAGAAATTTCAAATATAGACCTTTTAGTTCAGAAATCAGTAAAAAACCCCAATAAGAAAAAGAAGCATTTTGGATTCAGAAAACTCTTGCATTGCTGTCTTGACTTAGTCCAGTGCTTCTGTTTTGAATGGACTTTAACAGACTAGAGATATCTGCCAGAGACAGAGTTCAGACAAATCACCTAGTCTGTCTCACAGGCTGCCTCATTTCATAAACTTGAAGTCCTTAAGCTTGCTGGGCCATGAGAAGTGGAGAAAGGGAATCTGAAACCATCAAGACCCTTTGAAAGGTGAGGGTGTCAGTTACTTCCACAATACTTCATCTTTGAGTGTTTCTTAAAATAAACCCAGAGTTTTCTGGGCAATTTTTTTAGGAACAACTCTATTTACTTGACAAACTAATTTTCTTCTGCAAAATAGCTCTTATAGGTTGTGATCTGCTGTCTATTTTCTTCTGGGAAGAACACAACACTTGTTTTTTTAAAACAACATTTATTTCTTTAAAATTTCTGCACTTCCATATGTAATAACTTGGATCTGTTCATCCCACACCCATGCCATGTTTAACTATGTTGGCTTAGACTAAGAAGAAGATATTTTTCTGCAGTGATAATGTACATGAGTGAGAGGGCAAGCCATGTTCAGCTGACAAAGGAAAGGAGCGGAGTGTTCCTATGGCATAAAAGTGTTTGCATTATTTTGGAGTATTTGTACAGGGAGCATTCTTCTGTATAGCCCCTATATTAGAATGTTCTTTTTGGTTCATTTTGTGTATTATGCAGTGAACCATGGAAATATACTATTATTTTACTAAAAAAAGAATTAAATGTAAATTAACACTTAATATTTTTTATTCGATTTTGATTAGCATGTAAAACATGCCTTAATTACATCAGAATAAAACCTGGAACTTGAGCAATTATTTAAATATACCCCTAGAGTATAATACAATTTAGGACTGGACTCCCCTTTCATGTTGTGTGTGGGCTTTTTATGGTGAACCATGTTAAATAACAGCTAATTTGTAACATACACACAATACATATGAAACACATTATTTTCAGAGCATTTTTTTTACTGTCTATCTTGAAACACAGCTTGTGTGTGTATATTCATTTAACACAACTTGAGCTCTTGGAAAACTGTGCTCAAATTCCAATGAATATACATTACTTCTAAAGCAAAATACGAAAGCAGAGAGCTGTTGTTGCCGTAAGCATTTTAAAATCGGCATCACTGTTACAAATGGCAAGAGCTGTGGAGGTCTTAGAAACATTTCTTTGTGCCAAGGATAAAAGTTTGCATTACTTTGGCCTGCCCTAGTCTCAGCCACCTGGTATTTCTATTGACCTACCCTGTGGTCTAGCTTTGGCTGTAGCATTCAATATACAGGAGCCGGTGCCAGCATTGGGGTTGTTTCCCCCTGCTGCTTGCCTCCTGCAGTCACCGCACCACATAGCCTGCAGTCACACTCCGTTCTTTGAAGCATCATTGTATCCCACTGCATGCAAGTGTTTTCTGTCTTGAAAACATATTCAGAAAGACCTATTGTTACAGAGGGCCACGTATCTCCTGTAGACACTTGCAAAGCATCATCCACTATTTTTGCCCAGAAAGTGGGAAAAGGGGCTTAGAGTTGTGTAGAATCAGATGTAATGGCTCTGTTTGCTGAGGTGCTCAGCAATTTCATCTCTGTCAATGGATTCCCCCCAAAATAACCTATGGTAACTTTTTTCACTGTTTAGAAATGTTGATCAAATGAATTTTATAAGATAAGAATCAGAGTGCTTTCTGAAGGAACAGCTTAGAAGGCAAGCAGTGAGAATTAAATCAGTCAAAATAAAAAAAGATAGGATATTGTCTGTGAGAAACTGCTTAACCAGAGGCACAAGCAAATCTGGCTGTCCAAAAAAAAAAAAAAAAAAAAACAACATAAAATTAAAAATCTGCTAACTGAAAAAACCCGTGGATTTTTTTTCCCCATCAGACAGCATAGCAACAGCATTGACTTCAATGCATAACACGATTACAATTGCAAGAAGGGAACATCAGGTCACAGACCATGTCATTGAAAAACAAGAGTAACTCCATTTGCTGATGTCAACAATTTTCATAAATAGACTAAAATAACCCATTACTTCAGTGTTCAGCTGCCCACATGACTTGTGTTTTCTTTCTTTTTTTTTTTTCCTATTTTTCCCTTTTTGTTAATTGAAGGAAGGGAGTTTGGGAAAATTACATTGGCTATTGTAGTACAGCCTGTACTCGTCTTGATGCTTGACCCTGCGTTCTTTCTGTTATATGGGATGGAATTCATTTTCCTTGGGCTAGCATAAAATGAGAGCACCATGGAAGTTTGTATCATTGCAGAGGTGAAGGGTGGGCTGGAGTGAATGTCTAATTGGGCTTCTCCATCTTGATGTTCTCGCATGCTTTTAAGTTCTGTGATGAGCCACTGGTTTAATTTTACAGGACCTTTGTGGGCAGCTTGTGAAATCTGGTTAGCAAGAACATAATGGAGCTTACTGCATTACTATGGCTGGGTTTGCTATGTGGGTTTTTTTACTTAAAAAAAAATTTTTTTAATACATAAATCATAAAAATAAAGGTAGTTTCCATTAACACTTTAAAGATGAATCCAGACATATATGCACTTTTAGATTCAGATTCATTATTTATCCCTTCTGACACATTGATGGCCTAAAAATCTGGCACTGCAGAGACAGAAAACCCTTTTCAAACAGTATACAATTATTACAGCACAACAATATGCAACTACTACTTTATGTCAGTATCATGAAATAGGTTTCACAAATTATATACATTAGGGATTGTGTATAATTTGTGTTGTCACCAGGAAGCTGATTTTGAAGAAAAACTTTAGAAAAAATCTTATTTATCTGTGATTTCAATTTCATTTGGGCTTTATCAAGAACCTGAAATGATTCATTGTTTCTTTATACCCAGGGGAACTTGTCTGAAAGAGTTAGAACAGGTAAGGGAAAGGCACATTCTGTATGTCTTTATTCATTGCAAATTACTGGACTTTGAGTTATGACTGTTACTGTAAGGAAATTACTGCACTCCTACCACCATTAAAAAGAAACATTCTGGAACGGTGAGGAAATTACTGCAGAAATATGTACAAGAAACTTCAAATTATCTCCTTGTGACCCCTAAGACTGCACCTGACAGATTTGTATCCTGGTCCATAGAGTGTGATAAATTGCTCAGAAGATCAAACTAATTAAGTAACTGTTACTGTTAAGAATGCCTTTTAAAAATAAAAAGTAAGTTGTATTTAGCACTCAACATCTAAACACCAAAGCACATAACCCAGATGAGCAAGTCTTTAAAACTGGTGTAGAAATGAGCTAATGTTTTTAGGGAGTTGTATGGACAATATGGCAAGAGGTCAATAACAATTGAAGAAAAAAACAAACCCTCACCTAAAACTGCTTGGCTACTAGGAATAAAGAAGTAGAAAGTTGCAAAATGCATTAACTGTCATTTGGCTAGTTTATATTGTCTGTTTTGTGCAGTTTCATAGGACAGGTTGGCACCAGCAATGAAATAGCATTCAGTGTGATGATGTGCACCTTTACAATTCATGGCAACTATGCAAAAAAAGACACAAAGATGTTATCTCTGCAGAATGATAACTGTTTTCATTGACAATAGTGAATAGAATAGCAGCAAAACTATGTATAGGCTATATATGTGCACACACGTATGGTATACTCAACAATTTCCAAGCACACATATGCACATATATGAATCTCAGTAACACAATTTTGATTTTAAAAGCATGAAGTTGGCCTCAGGAGCTACGAAACTGAATTTGTGAGCTGTTAAATGTCAGAGCTGACCTCTGGGATTTTGAGAAGGGATGATGTGGTGAAGGGCAGGCTTCAGGTCATGTTTTATACAAGAAGTTTAATTGTTCTGGCTAGGAAGCAAAAGTGACTCATTTACTTGAAGTGGGTCCCTATCTCCCAATGCAGATTTTGAATGGGGGAGCATACTGCTAGCAAGAATATCTTTAAAAGAATTGGACTGGTTTACTTCAGTATTTTAACTGCTTCCATTCAGATGCATTTGTTTTGGACACATGATTTGATAGTGTTCCAATGATAGCAAAACCCAGTGCTTTTGTCACCCTTCTTGAACCCATGAAAGTTTTTTTTGTTGTGTTTAAGTCAGATTATTTTTTTCTTGCCAAAAAAAAATTGAAAGCTCTTTCTGAGCCTTTTATTGAAAAATGCAATAAACTATTCAACTGTATAGATTGTAAAGTTATCATGACACTAGGTTTGTGATGTTGTTTTTTTACAGTTTCTCAGAAGGCTCCCTCTAGATAAACGTGCATTTTGAGTTGTGGATAACACTTATATATAAATAAATATTTTATATTTTTACTAGTGTCTGATTTATTGCTGTCATTCATTTTCATTCAACTTGTCCTGTTTTATCTACTTTAATTTATCAATCTCCTATTTCTTTGTTACCAGCCTATTCTCAGTCTTCAGTTTCCTCCAGTTTCAATTTTGGAAACTCCTATTTTTCGATGCTATATTTTCTGAAAATGTAAATTTCAATAAGGAATTTTACCCTAGAAAACATAAATATATATCCTACTTTCTGAAAATAATGTTTGGGCATTCTTGCTGTTTCTTTTATCAGTCACAAAGAGTAAATACATTTATCACTGAAATGTGACAATCCACTGTCACTGAAACCCTGGCCATCTACCACTAAAATGAAAGTGAGTTTTACTACAAAAAAGATACCATGCAACACACCTACTTTGAGCTGAGGAAGAAATACAATTTAAGTTTTCAAACCTACAGCTAAGTCTGTATTTCAAGCTGCTTAGAAAAATATTTTCTTCTTCACAGAAAGTGTGGGTTTTAAGAGAAATCACTGAAGCCAAAAACCTAAAAATACTTAAGCTATCAACTGGTTATTTTTAATCATAGTAAGTCATAGAAATATTGTGTGGAAGTGACTTCCAAAGATTCCTCCCTTCTACCTGAAGCAGGATTACCAGCCCTCTATGGAGCAGAAGTACTCCTCCCCTTTCCAGAAGGTGAAATAACTCTCATATTGTTTCATTGTTCATTAACGATATGAGCCTCAGAATTAGTTGCTGGCATTTCTTTAATGAGGATGATTTGCAGTCTGCCTTCAAGCACAAGTCCCATGATTTCTGCTGGCACAAGGTGAAATTCCTACTTCAGTAATGATTCTGTGTCTGGCAAACACAATGTTGACTTAGTTAAAAATTGAGAGAATTCTCTGAAAATGAGATTTACTGATGAGTAAGATGAATAAGGAAGTATAAATAGAAGAAGTATGAATGTATACCAAAAATTGGGCCAAGCTGCACAAGCTGGACCCACAGTCAAACTGTCCTGAGGTTTGAAAGTCTGACATTCAGTGCTCTTTTCAGATCATTAAAGATGTAATTGGAGGCCAATCACAAATATTTTATCTGCTTCTCTGAAGTTCAGGTATTAAAAAAACATATGAAAACTGTTTATCTCTGAGCCCAGGTGTAGTGTCAATGTTCTTTCATACACCAAGAACCTCAGCTGAAGGAAACTGAATATGCTATCAATTAGAATAATATCTGTTCAAAAACTGCATGGAGATGAAGATACGCCTTATACTAGCTCTTCTTGTCTTATGACCCTATCTGGTGAGTTCTGTTTGTGTCTGAGAACCCAAAGCATTTGACTTTGCTGCAGTTCTGTCTCACAGATATTTTTGTTGGTATCAGTAAAGACCATACTAGCCAAAAATCTGGACTGAAAATCTGGATCAGGGTTAACAACTCAGTGAACTAAACCCAAATATTGTATCTGAAGACAGGAACATTATGAGAACTGTAGGACAGTGAATACAGCCTTTTACCACTGTAAGCAGCTATGTTATACAATCTGCTTAGACAGCTAATCAAGTTCTTTCTGTTCCTACTAGTCCTGCTGGAACACTGGATCAGCACCTTACAATTCAGAGAGCTGATATCCTCTTCTCACTTTCATCATACTTTTATTTGTTCCCTCTTTAAAACCATTAGCTTCTTTGCCAACAGTGCCATATAGAATCAACTACTTTACTCTATCTAAACTGTTTACAGAGTGCAAAAATATCTCCTTCCTGCTTTTGTTCTCCTAAGTTAAACTATCAATTTATTCTCACCTTCTCACATTCCTCTAAAGAGTCAAAACTGCTTTCTTCCTAAAGCCATTCCAGTTTACATTAGACAATTCTGTGATAGTGTTGCTAGGGTATAATGTAGAAAATTCAAACAAAACAGAACATAGCATTGGCTTTGAGGCCCAAGGTTATAGGAGAGGTTCAGTTTTGGCTATCACCAGGTTTAATTCATTGCAATTTGCAACCTGCAAATTGTACTGCAAAGCAGACCCAAGTTTCTAAGTAAACCTTTGCAAAGACCGCACACTTAGCTTACTTTATGTCAAACCATAAGAAACCATAAATCTTCCCTTTTTCATTCAACAGATTCATGAACTTAAGCCAAGCACATGAAATATACATGTACTGAATAATGAAAACAGGTGAATTTCCAATTATTGTAGTTTTACTGTAAAAGCTTTGCATACACCAATCAGTGTGAGGCACCTTCTCTTCACCTCCAGATTGAATCTTTCTGGTATGCAGAGTGTTTCAAAGCATAATCTAAAGTTAAATTTTGCAAATTGCACTTATCTTCGCCATACACTGGGAATAAAGAGATGACTCAATATCAAGCCCAGTAGAGTTTTTTTTTTCTTTTATTTATAGAAACAACCAACCTGTCTGATAGCTTCTGCTACAGGATTTTTCACAAGCTGTTTTTAACCTTTCCTGTAGCAATGCATCATTATTTCTCATAACTGAATTCCACATATTCTTTTCTGACAGCTCTTATGAACATTTCCTGATGTATGAGAAGCATAATCACTAATAGACCTGATTAGATAAGCAAATATGAATGTGCCCTTAAAATGAGGGGAGAAGGTCATGTTATTATTGCATTTCTTCCAAAGATGCAACACGTCTTTCTGATCTCCTGATGCCAGTTAGAATCAACATGTGAAAATGAGTCCATGAAAACACAAATACTGAAGAGAAGTATCATCATCAAGGGGGTACATTTAGTTCATACAGAAATAAGGCAATGCTTTTCCATAGCATATAATTAACTTTTGGAACTCATTGCCACCTAACATTGTGAAGGCCAAAAGTTTAAAGGGATTCTTCGAGTGATAGGCTGATTCATTAGGGTTAAGTCTAGTGCTATTAATAACAGTACAGTCTCCAATTCAGGTTGCTAAGTCACATACTACTAAGAAGGTTAGAAGCTATGTAAGAGAAAAAGTCACTGTTTATGTCTACTACCACTATCGAAGACTGAATTAGACTTTAAAAGACAGCACTGCACTAGCTACTAAGAAGGAGAAAAATGACTGCTACTACTGAACTCAGGACAAGAAATATTTGTCTTGCCTTAGGATGGCTCTTCAGTAGTTTTTGTATGGATGCAGGTGATCAAATGCAACAACACATTGGCATGTGGGAAGAGAAATTTCTAATATACTTATGTAAAACTTATCTGTAGGTACACCTTTTTAGTCTTGAAATGCAAGGAGGCATTTTTGGGTCTAATGTGTACAGACAGCAGCTTCTGCTTCTGTGGATGTCCACCAGCATTCTGAGGAAAGGATAACATATGCATTTATCTCCTTGGTGTATGGATTTCTCTGCCCAAGAACTGTTAGAAAATCTAGTAAAAATACACCCTATAAATGTTTCATTAAAAGAGAAAACAGAGGGCAATGACAACAAATGGACTTGTACTAGATGGTAATAAAGTCAGCAAAGTTAAACAGTGCTCCTTAGTAGCAAAGGGCAATCAAAGCTGGTAGAGTGTTTTGGCCACATGAATCTTTGAAACTTCCTTGTTTATTTAGATCTCTTGCATCTACAAAATGGAGAGAGAAATTTTCAGTGAATAACCTCTCTGGTGAGACTTACAAAACAGTTCCTTCCTGGTTATGCCAAAAATAGAAGATTAACATTTTTTTATGTGTTATTTGAGCACTGTCATCTGCTGCCTTGAAAAAAGTGTGAAAATGGCTAGAGAAAAAATTAAGAATTTTGATTAATTTCTCGTTTCTTGGGCTTCTACTGTCAGTAACAGAGCTGTAGGTCCCTGGCTGAAGTGCAATGTAAGAGGTAAAGGTTGTGTTGAAAAACGCAACATCTTCAACATTTACTGGAAAATCTTTTGGCAGCCAGCATGGACAAAGCAATGTGTGGAGTGGTGTCCAGAGAGTATCCAGGAGGGACTGGATAAGATACTGTTTCAGCAAGTCTTTCCTTTACTCTTCATTAAAAGAATTTCTCTGTAGCTGCAAATAGAAGCTAGAGCTGCCTTGGAGTAAGTCCTCAGGGACAGATAGGACTAAGAACATAAAGGGGCATTAAGCTCTATTGCTCTTGGACCACAATGGAAATGTGGTTTGAGTTTTGGGAGGGTTCAGGTTAGTTTTTATTTGGCACAAATAGTTCAATGAAGCTTTGGATTTCAAATAGGTCGAACTGGCCTGCTAGTAGCCCTTTTGTAAGGCTACCCAGTTCAATTTGATTTTACCATCAATCAGAAGATATATAGTAACTAGGTACCAAATTTTGGTATGCAGAATTAGAGCAGCCTTTGCAAACTATGCAACAAAATTCAATATACTAACGCAGGAAACATGATTTCACAGGAATTTAAGGTTATGTGTGTATTACAACTAATTTTTGTCAGTTCATTATTCTGTTTGTATTGCTGGGGAGTGGATGCTAAAGATTTGTTTTAAATGACTGTTCCCCAGCATTGCTTCACAATGTTGGTTTTCATAAGAATGTGATGAGCTATCTAGAGCCTGCTTTGTATGAAGTGTTTGGAAATACATTTGCAATAATGAATGGGTAGTGGAAATTCATCAAGTCATACAGAGACAAGGAATTAACAATAATAATAGCGTCTGATGTCACAGTTTATTTTTGAGTGAAAATAACCCAACTCATGTACAATACATGCCACTTGCATTTTTTAACTCTTTTACCCTTTTGGGTACATATGAACAAAAAATGAGCATGCTCTTAAGAGCTAGCATATTTAGGAAGAAGTTTTACAAATGCAATTACAGCTAGACATTGTAGCTAAGATCGCACATGGGTAAACACGTGCTGTCACACCAAGGGAAAAGTTTAGCTTGGCAGCTGAGGCTGAGAAGTATTACTCCGATCTCACTTAAAGCCAAAACTGCAGAAACCTAAGCAATTTCCAAAAATAACACCCAAATTAGAGCCTTGAACCTCCTCAGACTGGTCATGCTGAGAATGATGATCCTGGGGACCAACAAAGCTACTGAGTCCCCCATGGAAACATTTTTGTGTGCTGATTTTGTGCTTCAGCCATGGAGAAAGAAACATATTTCAGCAATTGAATACAAGTGTAAATCAAATTAATTCAGATTATTTTGCTATTTCAAAATTATTATGAATTTTCAGGGTTTTTTAGAATCATACTAACTAATATACAAGACTAAATCTTCTTAATTGACATTCATTAACAGGGAAAGTAGATTAAATGATATTAACAAATAACTTTCTTGGCAGCTCAGAATGGGTTCTTGAGATATTTATGAAGCCTCAGTTAATGTAGTATTTCAATGGCCCTCTCTATTCCAAAGATTTGCAAAATCCCCCCAGTGTTAGAAAGGTAGAGAACCATTGTCATCTCTATTAGTGGGATGGAAAGCCTTCAGCCTGCTAAGAGATCTTTATTAAGCAAGAGTGAGAAATCTAAATTTTAGAAGCATCTAAGGCTCTAGGAATAAAGGGATTAAACACACAGGGAGTGTTGGGATCTGGACTTCACATTCCACTCAGTCCAGCTGGTAGGAGTCATTCCTGTGGGTGATGGAAAATTTGTACAAGTGAATCCTACTATCTCAGTGTCAAGGGACATATGTGGTGAGTCCCAAAAGAGCTTAAGGGGAGAGAGAGGTACTGATACGTCCACTTTAGCCAAAAAGGCTTAGCAGAGATAAAGCTTCAGGTGTTTAAGGAATACAACCTGTGTAAACATGTATCTTGGTGATGATGCTCTTCAGCTACTTACACTATTTTTCAGCAATGTAAATGAGATTTGCCAGCTTATGTCTGAAATCTATGGTAAAACAGAGAACTGTGCAATAGTCTGAGTCCAAAGGAAAGCATTACCTTCTGGTTATTTTTCCTGTAGACAAAGTTGTTCTGTCTTGGAAACCAGCAATAACATGGAGATATGCAGGATTGCTGTCAAGTTCTCAATGACAGTAAAAAGGTTCCTCATTAAATATCTAACTAGCTAAGTCCAACTAGGCAGTGGGACCAAGGCAAAAAATACAGAAGTAGAGGTCTCAAGTAAAACAGATTCCTCTGCAGTACAGGTAGCATAGTACGAAAAGCAAGGTTTGTCTTTATAGCCCTTTTACCTGCACAGGACTGCAGTCAGGATCTCGATGTGCTTGCAAAAAACCAAAAACGTTTTACTGTTTTGGAGCTATGTAAGGGAGGAGTAAGGATCTCTTCCTATTGCAGACCTATGTTAAGTGCCCACTGTTTCATCAATGCTAATGTGCACAACAGCAAAGACCCTTTCTTTTAGTGCAAAAGAGGCAGATAGGGGCCCTGAGGGATGTGAAGTTGGTTCAATCTTAGCTTGCAGTCTGTTTCACAGTAGGCAGCAAGGATACAACACCATTTTAAAGAGGCATTTCAAATTAACCCCCACCCAAGCATAACTGGAGAGTCTCGGGGAGCATTCTTCATTCAGCAGTTCTTAGTGTGGGCTGTGTGCAAATAGTACTAGCTAGCACAACATTATTTAACCTCTACTGTGTTTATTTGGCGGTAGAGTAAGTTTTGATTTTCCCATTTATAGAGATTCTGCTGGGAGAAACAACATATTTCACAGTAGCCATTGCAGTTCCCAAGCAAAGTAATAAAGCAGAGTGATGGATAATGCACCTCCGTACTCCCTGTGCTTTACTACACATTTCTACATAAAACTATTTTCAGTATTTTGAGAAGGAAGTCCTGACTATCAGCACTGGTGTTTATGAAACTCCAGACCCTACCCAAGAGTCCCCTGACACAAATGTCCTTCCTCACAGAAGGAACTGTTTCCTTAGCTATTTCAGCTCATTCAAGCTATTCCCTACAACTCTTTCATAGGCAGTTTTCATCTGAATAGACTTTATTTAGGTTTTGTGCTTTTAGACAGCTATTTAGTTACTCCATTAGAAAATCAAAAAAAGCCCCCCAGAAGCATGCCTGAAGACCTTACACAGGAGGGTTTTGTCCAGGAAAAACCAAGGAAAGAGGTAGGGCTCTTTTCAAGGCTTGTCCAGCGTTATGCACTTATCAATATTCTTCTTTGTGCTGGGAACTGCTCAGTTGCCCTGAGCATTCTGTTTTTTTTAGCACACAGCATGAGGAATAACAGTTGTTTATTCATCATTAACAAAAATTGTTCACAATACTCCATAGCTGTATAGTGCTGTTAAATGCACTACTAGATTTAATAAGGCCACTCATGTACTTAAAGAAACTCACATGCTTGCAATACTTTGCTGAATCAGGGCTTAAGTGAACTGGCTAAAATCACTCTAGATATCTGAAAAGCCAGAACTCCTGACTCCTAGTTCTATGCATTAACCACAAAATTATCTTTCCCCTTCTGGGAGATTCAAACTCAGTGCATTTCAAAATGACCACTACTGAATGACAGATGAATGAAATGGTACTCATAAAAATAACTATGATCAGAAGTTTTCCCTCAAGCTAAACATTAGCAGAGACCCATCTGAAGTTTCCATTTGAATATTTCCATTGCTTTAAAATTTATTTTCCATGTTTATGTACATCTCAATTCTGGCCCAAACCAGAAGGTGAAGTGCCAAAATACTGTACGAAAGGATACTTTTGTGGTCCAAGTGCAAGCATTCAATGCTGAAAGTCTTGCAACAAAGCTTGTTCTCACAAGGTCTGCAGCCAAGTCTTGAAGATTTCAAGTGTTTAGATACTATAAGGCCAGATCCTTGTCTTCAGTGGAAATATACCTCTTCATGCCAGCTGAAACTCCAGCCCTAGCACATATTCAGTGTCTTTCTAATCCACTGTTACTGAAATACCCAAGTTTAGGAAACACCTAGTGCCTTCTTGGAACTCCACCTCAGAAAAGATAAAAAGAAATCTGTAAGCACCTAGTTGTGTCCTACAAGTCAAATACAGAACTGAGCAATTTTGTCATCTTAGAAAAACATTTTTGTTTGCACTGTGTGGCTAAATAGGCACAAAGTAAACTGTGGCCTACATTATGCAGTATTGAGGGTAAGTATCTTGCATGAGCAAACATCCAACCTCTACATCAATGGACACTGCATCACATGAACAATCTGCACTAATATTGTATGTGATAAGTGAGCTGTGTGCATAATTAAACCAGCAATGAACTTGGCCTGCTTTGGTGGTGGTACTTTCACGCATGGAGAAGAGAGCTGGACGCATACAAGGCGGCAGCAGGCAGAATGTCTGTGCTTGTGGCATCTGCAATAGCTTCTTTTTACCTGAACTCTTCCCTGATTCATGACTGCTTCTAACAGTAACACTCACACAAAATGTTGCTTACATAGTTGTTGAGCAATATTTGTTGCTAGACCTATAGGAAGCTTGTAGGGAAGGTGGAGCATATGTACTAAAGAGAAATGGCTGCACACATGGCATGTCCTGTGGTTAATACAGAATTAATGACCTCCCATGAAATTTGCATTATAAACATCTCTTTGTAAATGAATCCAGGGCCATTCTTCTTTTCCCTGTTTCAGAAGAAGTATACAAGAGTACACAGAATCTTCTGCTACAAACACTGATTTTGTTACCTGATACTGTTAGGCATAAGAGGTGAAAGACAGATTGGGTTCCTAAAGCCACCCAAAGTGGATTCTGGCTACACCCTTAGGTTTACAGAAGCAGTTTGGCACCCACCAAGCAGACATCACAGGCATGCAGAAGGGAACTGGTCTTAATGCTGCAAATGTGTTTATACTGGAACTCAAAATAAATAGGGAATAATGTGCCTTGTGTATGCTGAGCAAGCCTATGACACCAACAAATTGAGCTATTTTGGAAAATGCTGCCTGGGGAAACTTTAGCACTAAGCTTTGAAAGGAGTGGAGCCAGAAGTGGGAAAAAATAAAAAAACAACAACAAATAACCCAGAACATATTTCAAATCTGTGCATACGCTATAGGAAAACCCTAAATTAAACAGCTTGGCTTTGGGCAACACACAAATCTTCACCACTTCGTAGCTCATTAAAATGGTAAGGGTTCCCAAGAAATATAAAAAATCATCAAGCACTTAACAAACACACATCTTATTCAACAACAGCTGAAAAGTTTGGTACAGTTTATAGAGGCTGAGCCTGAGCTATTTAAGAAGGTATAACAACCTGGATCTATAACAGTAGTCAGAAAGTTTGGCTGAAACAAACACCCACAACTGCCTAACTCATTAATTCCTGGTCACGACTGCAGATTTAAGAAAGCATTGAAAGGGATTGTGTTTGTACTTTCTGTAAATCAATAAATTGTGATGCTAAGGAAAGTAAGGTATTGATTGGGAACATTACCAAAATTAAACTGAGCAAAATGAAGGCAGATTCTGCACAAGGGTCCTTTGTCCTTTTGTAGCAATGCCTCTATACTGCAATTCTATAGTCCCAGAAAGCCACAGTGAGCACAAATAGCAGTAAAACCAAAACATATTCATTTTTTGACAAGTATACAGTATATGCAATGAAGGAACTCTTTAAGCCATTTTTAGTAGGAATCTGAGAAAGCTTTGTTTGTTTGATACTATGAATCGTGAGCATGTGAATGTAATAAACTTCAAAAGTCTAGAAAAAAGTTTTCATAAGCCTAAGGAATATTTGGATGCTTTGTTGAAGCCTCCACACCTCCTAAACCAATAAAATTGATATGGTTTGTCAGACTTTTCATAGTACTTCCACTAATGCTAGAATGCATTAGTAAGAATATTCTACTCTATTCTACTATAATATTCTACTATATGGTCCTAACCAGCGCTCTTCTCCTGGGACAGGTTTCCTGAGACCACTATTTGAACTTGTTCTGCTCTTCTGGTGCACCTTTTAGAGGCACTCATAACCATAGCCCTTGAATCTGAGAAGAAAGAGCATCTGCTAAATCCCAGTGGTTAATAACCTTAGAAAGGTCATGAGGAAACACACTTTTCCCACATAGTCTTTTAATTGAGCTCTGAAAACCTGTTATGCACCATCAGTCCACTGTACTGTTTCAAGGTACAGGGCTAGAGACTGAACCTTTCTCCTGCACTCCCACAGATTCTAGCTTGAATTGTGCAGTTAAGAGTGACCCCCTTGCAGGTTTAGCCTGAATGTCTAACTTAGCTGTAATTTTACAGTTCATGCCTGGGATAAGGTAGCTGGCGACCTGAGACTGCTAACATATGGTGGCGTTTTCCTAATCTGCAGGAAACACGTCTCTACTTGTAGCCCAAATTAAGGTCTGTCACACCTCAGAAAGTGACAGTTTGATTTGTAATTGCTGTCACCATTGGAATATAAGAAAATTATTATCTAATAATACAGAAATTGAGGGGTTTGCTATTCTGTGTCCTTCCTTCTATTACATTCAAAATATCATTATTCTTACTAAATACTACAGTTCATAGGTATTAATATATAGACAGTTACTATAGGTTAATATAGAATATGTTTTTTATTTATATTGTGGTTTTATACCCTTATGATTATTACATTACTGTTCTATTAAAAAATACCACTGGTAGCACACTGGTTAAGATTTTCCTCTCTATTAAGTTTTTGTGGATGAAGAAATCGCTGAAATACTTATTCCTGCAACAAAGGCAAACTCATGCCAATGATTTTTTTAAATGTACATGCAGATGTTCACATGTGCTGGTAAAGATAATATATCACCTCATGAACAGGTTTTATACAGCTGGTGGCAAGAAAAATTAGCTGGCATCTTTAGTCACAGCTTCATTTGATTACAACTATATTCTGTGTTCTAGACACATGACATTGTCAGATACTTTTTACCATGAACATTTTTGGAATCAAAGTTATTTCCTTTCTTTCACACTACCTACTGCATACATACTCATGCCGTATTGCCTTCCTCTTCACAATTTCTGCTTCTTTCCAATTTTTATTTCTTTTTTTTTCTGGCTCCGATGTTCAAGGTCTTGCATTTTTGCTCATTCTTTCTTCCTATAGCTGCCTTACCATTTTCTCTCATTGCTTTCTGCAGTTAAAGTTCAGTTTAGTCAGGATCTTAACCTTAGTATGGCTTAGCAACCTGTATTATTAATGATCTGTTTAAAATACAAGATTCTTTACTATGCATAATTCTTACGCAAAAAGGATATAGGACTGAGTGTAATGTCTCGCCACAGTGTTTTGTAAAGCTCAGGTACTCCTGAATAGTTAAACATAGTTCCTAATTGCAATTTCAGAGTATATACTGTCCCTTTCTCCTTTACCATATGTATTTCTATTAAAGAGGAAAGACAAGAGTCCTGTAGTAAGGATAGCAGAGAACAGCTCTGGTGATAATTGTTTAGTCTGTTCTACATGCCTGAGTGACTTAGGCTTCTGTACCTGACATGTAAAATAAGAGCGATCCTTCCTATTTGTTATTTTCCTTCCTGTATAATTAGGTTCTATGGAGTCCACACAATCTATGCATTTGCATAATCACCATCTGCTACAATGGTACAAGGTATTAGGCCCCAGCATTGCCCAGAACTGTTGTCTTCAGCCAACTGAGCAGAAAACCAAGTTTAACTCACAGCAACAAATAATTATATCCTCTAATATGGGATAGCTTCTTTGTCAGATATTGCCTCAGAATTCCTGAAAATGACATACCTATTTCACAATTCTTACTGGATCTTTTATTTCAAACTAAGATGCTTCAATTCCCTGAACCAGGCAGAACTAAATAAAAAACAAAACAAACCACAAAACCCAAACAATTATGTTTTTCATAGTTTTCCCTCACTATTATGCTTTTTGGTTTTGAATAGGCTCTCCCATTGCACTTGCCTGCATTCAAGTTCCTGTTGATGGTGCTGGTTGGAGACATTGTTCATTGGTTAGTGTCTGTGTAGGGCCCCTGGCAGCATGCTTGTTTCTCATTAAATAGACATTTCACAATCCCCAACAAAACATAATTTTCTGGAAGAGCTTAGTTTAACAAGGAACTACTGTAACAAAACCACAAGGCCTACCATTTACTCTTAGGCTATGTTTTATTTTTTGCCAGTTTCCTTTCTTTCTCTAAAGATCATTAGGATACAATCGCTTTCCTAGAAAATACAACTTTTTCCCTTCTGAGTGGAACAAACTTCCACAGGACGAAGACATTAGCCACTTGATGTAGATTTCTTGTAATAAGAACAACAGTACTCTTGATATTTTTTCTAAGCAATAACAATAATTTCTTTAAATTATCTTCCATTTACCAAATTAGAGAGACAATGCAAGTTAAAAAAGAAAATAAGATAGAAAATAAAAAGTAACTTAGATAAATCCTAAGACATAAAAAAAAAAAAATCCTTCCCCTTCTTACCTAAACCTCTTCCCATCTACCACATATCGTCTCCTCACATCTCATTGATTTAAACTCTTGACTTCCACAGGTTTCTTACCTTATTATCCAAATGTGCTTCACCTGCTTTGAGCACTAAGCACAGCTAAAGTAAGGATTAACCTCTTGACTGTAACTGGTTTTGGGCCCTGCATATTGTCAGGAGAAAAATAGTTTTCGGTTCTTCAGTTTTATAGCTCTCCAGTAAATGCTGTGGGTGGAAAATTGGACTTTCACTGAACTCTTGTATCATGTGCCATGTAAAGCTTTGAGATAAATAACCAAAAAAATACTTTTGAAGTTACTAGGAAACTGAAAAGGAAAGCAGCCGTTTTGTTCTAATTTGTCCATTCATTTCCAGTGGGTATGAATATTGTAAGGCTGATAGCTATCATTTGGGATGCAATTCCTCCTTATTATCCAGAGCACAATCATTGCAGAGACAGGCTTCCCCTGCTTATCTCACCAAGTCCCTGCCACTTTTTAGGAAGATAATCTATGTTGATAAAAAACTACAGTCTCTGCTGAGCCTAAAGAAATGAATTAGAACTGGATATCTGAGTCCTAAAGGAAAAAAAAAAAAGCAACAAATACAAATCTCAAAGGATACCCATGGAAAATGTGACTCCACCATTTCCATTTAAATCTAACAAACCTTTAGATGATAAAGATGATAAAGATGATAAAGAGAACTACTTAAAATGTATTAGCCAAACTTCATACTCTTTGAACATCTATGGGCATTACATCTGAATGTCTTATGGTAGTGAATTATTACAACCGGTATCTAGTATGAAAGATGAAATCTCTGCTCCCCACCTCCAGAGGAAAGGTGAGTGTGTTTTGAGTGCTTTACTGTCATGCCCTGTTGGGAAGGTTGAAACACTGAGTGATGTGTTAGCAGCAAGCTACACAAGCTCTCACCCACAGCAAAAAAAAAAAAAGAGAAGTGGAATTGCTCTAAGGTAGGTCATGGAAAACCTAAGTTAAAAGCACACTTAGGGCCAGCTGTTAGAGACCAGAGGAGTAGACAGCACACTGCACCTCATACCTCTGTTCACCTCCTGTGTAGCACCAGTTTGTGCAGTTGGTACCGTAAATCACTGCAGCCACCCTTAGTGTCACAGGCAGGACTGGTGTGTTCAGGGCCAGTTAGTTACATCTGGGCAAGCCAAGTGGGTTCTGCAGGTGTACTTTAGTCTTTTAGCTGCTGCAGCTTTTCATTGCAGGCAAAAACTCAGCTAAGACCTTCACATCTCAAGCTGTATGTGTGAAGCTGACTGGTGGGGAAGAAAATAAGCTACAGGTTTTGTCTAAATGACTACATACGATATGAAAGTCATGGACAATAAACAAGCCATTTCCCTGTCCTCCCTCTTGTTGTTATTAAACACACTTTGCACAGTATAACAGTCTTCAAGTAAGGGCTGTAGGGTCAGGCCTTAAATCTGACTGTAAAAAACACCTGGTGCCTCAAATAGTTAATACCTCAATGAACCATCAAAACCAGATGCTCCTTTGAAAAGGGATGTGGAGACTGTAGAGATTTGTAATTTTTAAGTCAACAAGTGAAGTAAAAACCTCCAGGATCTTGAGTGCCATCTGCTAAAACTGTAAACTTTCCATTCAGAGCATCTGCATTCTCTGTTTAATACCTAGCTCACAAACTTACCTTAATTCCAGTTTGAGCTTGGTAATGGGATGGCTTTCCAGGCAATGATGTAATCACACACTACACTTCATATGGCCTGCACAGGGCTCAACTAAGTGCTTGACCTTATGCAAATGTTGCCCCACAAATTTATTAATAACAAGTAGCCTATGATATCCCACATACAAAGACAAAGCTTTCATACTTGACATTTAGATTCACAAATTCATTTTACACTCTTTGAAAGCATGTGGCTGGAACTGATGAGCACCCACAGAGTCGGTGGAATCTCCCAGTGTTCAACAGATGTGAAAATTTTAAAAGAAAAAGTAATTAATAGCTAAATTTGGATAGAAGGGCCTCAGGGAGAACTCAACTGGGAGAAAGATTTGGCAGTAATCTTTGCTCAACTGAGACACATTCCCCCACATGCTCCTCCTCAGGAACCTGGTTACAATATGTGCTCTCACACCTGGCATAAAAGGGTGTTTAAGAGTAACAATTCCCAAAATTAGTTCTACTAGAAAAATAGGCTGCTTAAAGATACTCAAAATCAAGGTATTCAGGTCTTTTTATGAAGAAAATTCTACTTTTGTAGGCTGCTTTGTCGCAGGTTAAAAGCAGGCAAAAACAGTTGGCTGTATTCAATGACTGTGGAACTTGTATAGCACACAGAAAAGTAAAAGTGCCCCTTGCCAGGTTTCCTGAATGCTGAATGTTTTTCATTTAATGAAAGAATATCTGTATCTTCACTACTGAGCCATAAAACCTTCATTAATCAATAACCAGTTCCCAAAGGAGCCCAATTCAGTTGCCTAACAAATATTAAATAAAAAATAATGTTTGAGTTCATGACTCAGAGAGAGAGATACAAAACAAAAGGAGGAAGGAAGGCAGACAGGCAAGCAAAGAAAAGAACTAGCAGACTGAGCTTACTCTTTTTGTGACAGACTGTATAATTTAATCCTTCATTTTTTGAAAGCGCACCACAACTGGATGCTTAGTTGTTTAGTTTATAGTTAAATGCTCTCAAGACTGAGTCAGTGTCCCCTTCCCTATAGGATACAATCCGTTTTTCCTCATATTTTGTGAAAAAGTACAGGAAAGGGTTTACCAACTCCAGAGGAAGGATTGTATGAAAAACAATCCTTCCCACAAACTGGAGATGGAACTTAGATCTCTGAAAGAGCTGGGGAACATAGACAGTATATAATACATATTATAAATGAAGAATCAATCTATTGTTTGGCAGTGAATTAAATTCGCAGCAGCACTGAATGCCAGATACCCACATGAGCAGTATACCAGCACTACAGAAGGAATCAGGAAACTTTGGTGTCTCTATTTCTTCATTAAGGTGGTACATTTAACAGAAAAAGCAGTGAAACATGTACTTTTAAATCTAAAAGCACTTTAGAAAACATACACTAGCCATTAACTGTGGGTATTTGGGAACAGAGAAAAAACTTAAAAAAATGCTGAAGCCCAAAGGAATAGCTCAGTCTCTGGAGTTCACAACCAGATGAAACACAGGAAATTACAGAGATGTAAACAAGTCTTTCAGCCAGGTTTACCATTACTTTCCCTTTTTCCTTTCTATGTTTCAGTCATCAGTTTAATCCCATAAAAATTAAGTTGTTTCTTGAACTTTCTTTGGTAACCATTTCTCTTACAAGTACTGCATTCAATTACCATTTGTTTTATCATTTAGATTAATAAGCAGAAATAAGAACTGAAATGCTGTGATATTCTGGATTTGGTGTAACAACAATCATCAATATCGTGAACTGTTGTATCTTGGCAGTTGTTTTATCACCATCTTGATGGATTTGTTTTCCTGTCTAGGGTACAAATTGAATTTCATCATGTGTCGGCCATGTGATATAGTAATGGAACAGGGAATTTTTTAGCCTTGAGGCTTTGTTATCTACTTCTTTGTGTATTCTAAAAAGCCAGAGTTCTTAAAAACAGCACTGCAAATATTCCACTAGAAAATGTCCTACTGTAGCCTTTGGATATTATAGCCCTTCCATACAATGTTTTCAGTCAACCTTCTTCCTGTTTCCCAATCAGTTAAATTTGGAACTATTATCTTGATCTATTAATGAGATAGAACATCTAGGAAAGTCAACGAACAGCTACAAAACTGGCATCTACCATGTCTCTGAAAATTCTCAGCCAAACTGATAGGCCTATTTGAAAACAGATAAGTCCCTTATTAATTTTGGAGACTACTTCCTCATAATCAGCCTGTCCTTTTCTGTGTTATTTTGCATTATATGATGCAAATAATGAAATGGCTGTTTGAAAAATTAGTAAAAGTGCCCAGGATAGAAGGTGAAAAAGATACTTCTCCTGAGTTGTCTGAAAAAGTCTCTTTGATGCATTTCTGCTATTTCTGCTGTTTCCCACCATGACTCGCTTCTTAAATTATCTGTTATATAGCAGCAAAATATGGGATGTTATGGACTAAAAGCCAAAAAAGACATCAATTTTTCTGTACTCTTCAAGGGCTTTGTACTTCATGAGACCTTCTACTGTTTCTATTATTGTGCATTATATATTAGCTCTTATGGCCCTCAGCATGCTTGTAAGTGCAGAAACACAGACTTCTCAAGAAATAGTCATGACTTTGAAGAGTTTACTATTTAAATAGATAAGACAAAGGCTAGAAGAAAGGAGTGTTCCACTGAATAAAATGAGATTGGCATGTATAGAATGAGGTAAGCAATATAGACATTATCTTTATTTTCCCCAAAAAAATTTACAGTCAGAGCAGCAAATAGATGTTGGGCTCTGTGCCTTAGCAAAGACTGGAGCTCCTTATTTTTACTTACTGATTTTCAAGTATGGGCATCTCTTTTGCTTTTTCTGTTTGGCACTATTAATAACAGTTTTTTGCTTGAGCCTTCCCCAAGTTGGGGCCCCATCCACCTACAGCTACACAAATACAGATTTAGACATGCTTGTCTGAGAGGAATCAGCTCCTAATAAACAAGTAACTTCTGGTATTTTCTCCTTTTGTAAAGTCCTGGAAGCTTATTTCAGGTCTCTGTATCAGTTGTCTCCCCATCTGAAACACATATATTTTAGTCTCCATGTTTTATTTCAGGGTGATGTCACAGTGAGAATTTAGGATGAGATGTTCAGATACTCATCTTTATCTAGGCATTCAGTGTATTACAAGTCTTAAGTTAGAGTCCGAAGTTTGTCTCTCTAATTGCTCTCACCATGAGGAACCCATTCTCCAGTCAGTTTTTCAACATAGAGCAATGTTATTCAATGTGCATACTGCCTGGTGGTTATTTATTAAACTACAAGGTCACTTTATATATCAAAAACTAAGAGAATACAGGGCCAAGAGAAAGCCTTTCACTTGGCTTCTCATCAAATATCAGTTCCTGAAAACCTGGGAAAACAGCTGCACATAAAAGAAATCCCGCTTATAAAATGAAATGTTTAAAGTGAAAAATTTCTACAAAATAGCTAAAAATCTACTGTAGATTATGGAGACACCTTGGGTTTGCAATATAGATGCTTCTGAATATAGTTGAAATGGGACCCTTAGAGACTATTAAAGAAACAAAAATAAATAAACTTTTCTTTTTGGGAAAGATATTATTTTTCTAGTAGAGTAGACATAATTTTCAATACAAAATGATATTTTTGTTTGCTTCCACAATGTTTTTGCACTTTCCACTTTGCTTTCTAGAACAACAGAATTTTACGGAAAAAAATCTCTAGAATGAAAATGCCCAAATCGCAAACATGAATGTCATGAGTATTTGTCAAACCCTAAACATAACTGTGCTCATGCAGACACCAGAATATAACAGTTTTTTGCAGGGAGCAAAAAACTCTCAGGAGAGTTTAATCTGTCTGGCAAAAGCCACCCAATCCAGCTCATATTTCTAATATTTGTCACTTGTCCAGAAGTTAAAAATATTGAAAATATTCAAAATAAGTCAGAGTACTGAAAAATCCAATGCAACCACAATCTGTTCTGTGAGGAAAGTAGGTTGTATGAACAAAATATTACTTTTACAAAATAATGGCTTAAGAAAATAAATTATGGAATATTTAATTTCATATGTAAGTCCAAGTAAAAATGATTAATGATCAGTGGATAGAGATTAAGAAAGCAATAAAAGAGACAAGATGGCTCAGGGAATTGGTAATGTGGTACTGTGCATTTTTGGTTTCAATTTCAGCTTTTCAGTTGCTGTTACTAGTGAATCCCTTATGCTTTAAAACTGGCTTTTATGTTTTAAATCTAAGTTCTCCTGCCAAATGGCAGATTGCCTGAAAAGTCAATAAAAATTGGGGTCTGGTTCACCACTGAATTGATCCAGTATCACGCCAGTGTAGCTCAGTTGACTTCAAGCAGTGTACTGGAGCACCAAGACCCAGGAGTGTAGTACACAGCAGCAAATGACACTTGCTTGGAATATGAATTCTCTTAACAGTAAACTAGCATGCAGCCTTGCCAAATGCTGAGACTTGATTGTGAATTTCACAACAAACAGGATGCTTTCCTTATAGTTCCATCTCTCCTAACTTTAGGATTATAAAAGAATCTCAATTTTCATTTTAAAAATTAGAAAACCCTCACACTGCACTGAAAAATCCATGTATAACTTTGAGACTCAAAAAAATCTAATTTCATTTTAGCATGACTTTTTAACCTAGTTTCCTCCTCTGTACTGGTCTGAGCCCTTCTATTCCTGTTCAGGACTGCTAGTACGCTGTCTTCCTGGTCAGCACAGTACATATCTCTGTTGATCAACAGCCACATACCATATTTCAGTATGAAACTTGAGATGACATTTCTTCTGTAAGAAAGTGTTTGAAATATCTTCTGTAAAAGAATGGTGCAGAACAAACCCACTGGTTCAAGCAGGATGCCAACAGATTTTGTTCCTCCAGCTCTACCTAGAAAAATAGGGTGCTTAGGGAGGAAGTCAAGACTACATTTCCTTTAAAAATCATGTTTCCCATCAACATTAATGGGTGTTTACATGCATCCATAAGACTAAGAGTAGGCTTTGTACTACATATTCGTAACATTTAAAAAGCAAAATAAAGATAAAAAAATCCCCATTATACTTGAGGCTGCATTGTTACAAGCTGGAATACATTACAGTAGCTCCTGTTCCCCAACCAATTATGCCTTTCATAAGATATGTGTTATATTACCTGGCCAAGTACCATCCTTACCTTAATTGGAACAGACACTTGAAAAAAAATGGTATGGAAAATCTGTGTTTGACCTTGTGCCCTTGCTTCATGTCAACAATTTCAACCACATCTGCTCTTACACTGTGAAAATGTTGGCGTATTTCTCTGAGATCTCCTCTGACAGCTGCAGGCTCTTTGTACAGGATAATTCGACTCCCAAATACCCAGAGAGCAGTGAGTGCAGATCTCATTTGCTCTCATTGAATGCAGAAGTTCTGCAAAAAGAATTCAAGAGAAGTTTCCACTGAAAAATCTCTTTGGTTATGGGTCCTTGAGGAAGAATTTATTCTTTCTATTGCCACCAAGTAATGGGGAAATCGCGCCTACATGGTAAGTGGAAGGTGGGAAAATGCTTGCAGATGAATACAGAAGTACCCACATGTTAAAATCATTATAGCATGTCCAACAAAAAGACAATCAAACTATCAAGTACAGACTTCCCATTATATTTAGCACCTGTTTGAGCAGAACCTGATCACATAAGGTTAATGGGCTTTGCTTCCCTGAATTATTGATTGGAGCATATGTAAATCTGAATGATAAATCTGGATGTCAGACCAGGGATTGCAATTAATTTCTCCAGGCTGCAGAAGCTGTGCAGCTCTCTGGAGTCCTGCCAAGATAGCAATGGCAATATATACGGAAGTTTGGATGAAGTAAGAAGTCTTATTTTAAAGTAGCTTAAGATAATTTACAGTGTAATTCCTCATGATCATTTCTTGATGTGGTGTTAACTGAAAACAAGATTCTCATACAAAAAGATTTATTTCCCCGGCTGTAGATAATAACTGTCACTTGTGTGTCATCTGTACTTCATTTTAAGGACAAGAGGCATCACTTTTGACCTGTTGTACCTTTTGATCTTCTGCTTGATTTTGCATTAATAGTTTTAGGCATACTAAATATCACATACAGAAAGTTTGAAGCTTGCTGGATGGTACTTTGGAAGACAAAAAGACACTGTCCACTTTTTCCTTATTTCAAGCACAGAATTCCGCACTAAGGTTAGTAAGAAGAAATTAGATGGGGAAGAGAGGACGGAAAAGAACCCATTTATTTCATTACATGGAAGTGAGGACTGTCAGAATATATTTTGCATTTTCAGTCAGATGTTGAGTTAGACCCATGATAGTCAATACTGTAAAGAATATATGAATTTTGGAATCATGTACTTTAGAGTATTGTCTCTGCAAGTTTATTAAAATCTAACATAAATTAAATGAAATATGAACTTCCATATTCATGACCCATGTTCTTATTGGCTGTTTCAAAAACTTTGTATTTTTCTTTCAAATTTCTTTCTTGATTTAAAATTAAAAAGCAGGATAGACAGAGCTCTGAAAAAGATGTTAAGTAGTGTTTGTAACATACTAAACCCAGGCTTGGAACAGGGTGAGAGACCTGTGAGCTAGGCTGTGCAATTGCTTTTCTGTAACCTTTCCCTGGAAGCAGGAATGTCTCCAGCATCCTCTTGAATTTGTAACAGGTTCTCTCTATGTGTTTTTGAACGTTTACATTCCAAATCCCTTTGCTTTATGGTCATATAGGAACTAGGTTAAGGTACCTGGATACTGTAGAGAAGGAAACTTTAATTCCTGTGTAAAACTGGGAACTTCTAATATGCATATGAGTGTTTAGCAGACGTTAATGTTTTCTGGTTTGTGATGTCCAGGTACATGAACTGATCTATGAAGACTGTGAAGTTCTGAGTGTTTTGCACATGTAAGTAATATAAATACCCTGGTTCATGTCATTAGTCCTATCAGAAATTAACATCTCTGAAAATGCTTGTGGCAGCAGGTATTTAAATTTCCCTTTTGTTAAATGGTTCTATCAAAAAACTTTGGAAACAGTAAATTTAAAATGTTACCAACAGAGCTGATCCATAAAATCCTGAAAAAGTCATGACAATGAGCCAGTGAAAAATAGAAATCATTAACTTCAATAAAGACAAAAAAATACACTGAGTTTTTAATGCTTCTACTTTACTTTAAAAGGATAGCTTCATGAAGACAATAATAAAATAGGAGATACGTATTCAGATTTTTAGTCAAGTATTTCAGCTCTAAGCTGCTGTCAGAACTTTGTGAATCCAGCAACACATATGATTAGTCAATAAAGTCTAATATTTACTTTTCCAGTTAGTAAACTGCACATTGGTAGATCATATATTCTTCCACCACCAGCTTGTTCATGGACAGTGCCCTGTGAATATTAGGTAGCTGGATTTTGTTCTCAAATTCTACCTTTCCAGTTTGAACTGTTTTTTCATTAATTACTTCCCACAAGCATGATATGATAGTCACTTTGATGACAGCTTCTTACTTGAGTATTTAAGAGAACAGCTAATTCACCTACTCTGAGGAAAATTTACAGGCTTCGGTAATATTCACATAGTAAAATAAATAATAGTTGTAACACATTTTGCTTATTTAGTGATTGCACTTATGAACATCAACAGGCTCTGGAATCATTATCTTAGTCTCACAACTCCCCTGCTAAATGGGTAATTATTATCATCCTACAAAAAGGGAAAGTAAAGGAGTGAGAGATTAAGCAATTTATCCCATGTCCACAGGAAATTTGTAATAAAGCCCAGACCAGAACCCAGGTCTCCAGACTCTTGGCCACATGGTCCCACTCTGCAAATTGTCCCCTACTGCTGTCCTGATGGATTTACTGAGGTTGTGGGAACAATACCAAACATTTCTGCATCAAAAAGGAAGGAGAGATAGTAGTCAAATAGCCACACGTTAAGAGGGACTGACACGATTTCTGCATAAATGGATGTAATAATAATGAAGGCGTTCATCAGCCTTATGCTTAAAAGTAATAAAATGCACTTTGGATGTGACAATGACCACATGAATTTGTCAACACTTTCCATGAGGTAGACAAATTCAAAATCCTATTAAATCGTGCCTTACTATTTGAACCAACTGAAGGGTGCTCAGGCTTAGCCTTGTTCTCAGGCAGCTGCCTCTGAAGGAGTTCCAGTTTATAGGCAGTTTCTCTTTGACCACCCAGATATCACATCCATATGTGCTCAGCCCTTTTTTCTGCTTATTTAACCATGTCTCATATGAAATCTAACCAAAATCCTATTTCACACTCCACATTTTGGCATCTCTTGCCAGACTCATGGATACAGAATAACAGAGTACTACACAGTGACTTTATACAGCACTGTTAATTTGCACTAAAAGCTTGGCTCTGTATTCTTTCTTCTTGTTTCAAGGAGTTGGGGACTTTGCCTCCTCTGCAATGGTCTAAAATGAAACCATGAGGAATGCCTATGTTGCTTCCATGCCAAGAAATCTTGTATGAGAACACAGCTGCAGCTATTCTGGTTCCCATTCTGCACTGGTTCACAAGGGAATGGGGTCCCCATTCATGCCCGTTGCCATGTATGATGGGACAGGACTCTGGGATCCTGGGGTTAAGGCACTGGAGGGCATTCCCCAGCCACAAATATGTGTGGATTCTGCTGAAAGGTAGAGGAAAAGGGTACAGCCATGTCACAACAGGACTCTCATCCTAACACTGTGTGTTGGTCTGGGATATGGATCAAACAGAAGGACAAATTACCTCAGACAGTAAGAAGTAGCCGAGCTATATCTCCTTTGTATGGGCCACAGATCATTCCTACTACTGCTACCCTGGTGATGTGGGCACAAGTCTGTCCATAGTCACAGTTGATCATAACCTCATCCTAATCTAGCAGGCAAAGAGCAGGAATTTGAATCAGCATGGAACAGGTCAGTAATCCTCCAGAAGAAAAACCCAAACCTCTTTTTCATCTCTGCATTTATGGGGCATGAACTTATCTTGGTGAGGTTGTTCATCATCATTGAGCCTGATGATGTTTCTTCATGGCACCTGCTATCTCCTTCTTCCTTACCCAAAGCTAGAATTTATTATTTCAGTCTCAGGTCATGCACCTCTCTTTGTCCCTAGCAGCTCCAGTGTGGATTCTTGTCACTGCACCAGCCTCATTTGCAGTACTGTTTACTAGTTTGTGTAGATAGAAATGTATCTGGACTTCTTTTTCTGCCCATTACCTTCCTTGTCCTTGATAGCTGCTGTCTTCTATTTTTTCTCTCCTTGAATAACTGTTAGTGCACAGGTTTTGACATTTTCAGCTTTGTCCTGCATTAGAGATACAATGATTAAATCTGTTGCTAGCATCACCTTGAGAGAGATCACAGTATGAAGAGAGGGTACAGCATAAACTGTGAGCTGGAAACCAAGACTACCTAGCACCAAACTGAAGGTAGAAGTTTTTGCAAACAGGCTGTTTGTTTCTGTACATATCTAATCTATTGCTTACAGAGTAAATGTATTAGTCACATCTATTTCTCAAAAGCATAAACTTTCTTTGGTGGGAGCAGAAAAGTTTTAGAAATGAGAATTTCTTTAAATTCATGAATACTTCTACCCAGAACATGGAATACATCTGATATGGTTAGTTCATGAGTTTAAGGCATTAAGAAGTTCTAGTGCAGTTAGACACAGGGATTTAAGACACTTTTGCTTTATGTATTCGGTTGCAGGCAGAAGTTTGCCAAAACAACCCAGCAGACTCAGTAGGCAGAAGGGGAACAGAAGGGTTCACACGTGCTTTTTTTAGTATGAAAATCTTTTTTTTTTTTTTTTTTTTTTTTTTTT